>JADLZN010002599.1:0-63840 GCA_018155175.1 Sinocyclocheilus anophthalmus
AAGTGTTCGCTTATGTCGAAGTCTCGCTGTTCCTTTCTTTGCCATGGGAGGTCGTTGGCTGCTTTGAGCTGAATAATGTCCATTACAGTGCTCTACTGAGTATCCAGGTGGTCCTGGTGAGCTGCCAGAGCTGGATGTCTGTGGAATGTCTGCAACATACTTGCACACTTGTGGGAACACCAGAGTGAGAGAGACACAAGGCAAAACTGGGCATGGTCGTGACGAGGGTTAAACTATCTCTTAAAGGGGAACGGGGTGTAGGGCCGGGTAAGGGTAGACTAGCTGTGGGAGGAAGGCTAGTGATGCGGGATAGGGTGCTATGATGTTGTGTTCGGACAACAACAAAGGAAGAAGTTTGGTAAACAGTTTGGTGTGAGGGGGGCCCGGAAGCACGGGGTCAAGTTACTGATGTTTCACGGGTTTGGTCACTATGACGAAATTGAAATAAAATAAGATGAACTAAAAAAAAAAAAAAGGGAACATTTTTTACCTATTTTAGTTTTGTTTCTAAGAGTTATGGCTAAGCAGGTTTCACTTGTGTTTGATGCTGCAATAGACTTCATAACCCTTGGGTTAGGCTGTTAGCTAAACTAGCATGGACCCACCAAATACCTCGTCAAAAGTAAAAGAAACAGTGGGAATTGTTTCTATTTTTATGTTAGCCTACATTGTGTTGCCATGGTAGCTGCCCTTCAACGTATTAGGCCTGGCAATGAGGCGTGAGGAGAAGTAGAGAGGAAAAAGATAGAGATGAAACCGGGATGTAGGCTAACTAATCAACCTGTATAACGCGTAAGGAAAAACGACAGTTGCAGCTAGAAATACGTATACTAATCCAAAAGCGACGGATGGTGTGGCCCTGTCTAGATGGAAAATTACGTAAAACTAAGGTAAAAGTAACCACACAACAAAAAACACACACAGTCTAACAAAAACAAGAATTAAATAAAAGAAGGGCGGTCCTAAAAAGAAGACGCGTGTAGGAAATTAAAAGGGGGGAAGTAACTAAACAACAATAAAAAACCAAATAAAAATAAAAATGGAATGAAAAAAAAAATAAATAAAAATAAATAAAAAATTGATTTAATTAAATCTCAAATTTAATACAAATCAATTTAGCAGAATTGGTACATTTGTGCTAAACAAAATGCAAAGCTAGAAATGAATCTAAAATTAATAAAGAGGTAGTAGAATAAGTCAAACCCCCCCCCCAAAAATAAACACTACACAAGTAAAAAACCCAGTATGTGGGTGGGTTCCAACAGGGACCGTGATGGCTCCAAACGAGGTAGAGAGTGGGGGGGGACCAAAGCGGAGTGAAGACGGAGAGAGAGAGGGAATGGAAGAGAGAGCGTGTGGTTTAGGACAAAAGTTACACTTTTACACACATAGCAAGCTGTTAGGCCAGATGCAAACAGCTAGCGTTGAGGTAAGGGCTTAAAGCTTAAGAGTTAGGTAGGTTACACGCTAATTTCAAGAGGATTGTTTACGCACACCGATGGGAGGTGTTACTGGTGAACGTGGATTGCTCGTGGTCAGAGTAACCGGAAGAGTTCGGGGGGGAATTCTAGTACCTGATTTCCCACAACACTTTCCGGGGAGGTTCAATCACACGTGTTTGCAGGGAGACCCAATGCAAAGCTAAACAGGTTGAAAGGTGTGGAGCAGGACCTGTGCTCACGCTAGCGGGAGCAATGCGGCGGGAAACGCATGGCGATGGTACCAATTGACAGAATTCAATTATCAAAAAAATCAGACATTTTCACTTCACAGCAAAGATGGTGTGACAAAGCCCCCTTTTACGTTCAAAATGTTTTCACTGAGCGAGAGGTCAAAATTGGAAAGACCCAATGATAAGTAACAATTATAAGGGCTAAATGTAAGAAATGAGGAGTATCAGCTCAGACATCGAACCTACACAGTGCTGAAAAAGGTGATTTCATCGCCCAAGATCAGACCGATTTATTCTGGTATCATTTATTTGAGCTGCTAATCTGAGATTGCGTCGTTAGAAAATAGACTTATGCTCCACTAACTACAGAGATTAGGATTTCTTCGCTAAATCAGGTTAGTTTCTTATCGTACGAATTAAAAACATTATAGCACTGAAACTTACTAATACCTGTAGGAAGGCACCTTCAAACTATAGTTTTATCTGATTATAATCAGAAACTGGTGCGCGCATGCAATGATACATAAAAACACATTAAGGCCGTTAAAATCAGTTAAATGAAGAGGGGAGCACGCTCAGACAGTGTTCACGCTACAACGGTACTGAAGGTGAAGGTTATTTCTTCGGCCCAAAAATCAGGGGACACCGATTATTATTCGTGGTAACCATTATAGAGCTGCTAAATCCCGAGATTTTCGTCGTCATAATAATCGACTGTGCTCTATCTAGAAAGGAACAAGATTAGATTTCTTCGCTAAGTCGGTTAGGTGTTTATCGTTAGGAGTGAGACGAAATATTAAGAGGTACACGAATTATAAGCCCTGAAAATTTCTTAAATGTCGCAGGAAATGCGCATTCAAAACTATAATTTTATTGCGTTGTTTGCTCAGTGAAAACTGGGTGTGTATGCGCATGGAGAGCAGTACCAACTTATGAGACGACAAACATAAGATTTGATTACTGGGTCGCTTGCCAAAGCAAATGTTTTTAAACGACGTCCCCCGTTCTAGATTTAGACTTGCGGTGCGTAACTTGCCTAAAGTAGGAACTAGGATTTACCACTGAGGGCAAGGTGCAATGCCGGGATTTGTTCTGGCTGCGTCAAGTTTCTGGGGCTCACATCATGCGATGGCTGCGGGGAGGGCTGGAAGATTACAGTTCGTTCTGTCAGTTTGTAAGCAGAGACAGTGTTTGGTACTCTCACCCTCGTCGTGTGGCTATGAGGGAGGTGTGCACTGCTGAGTGAGGATGCGGGAGTAGGGTGTTTCTCCCACTGCGTCTCCTTTCGCAGCCTGTAGGAGTCACCGAGTTCTTTTCGGAACATGTCAAGCTTGTCTTGAGTTTTGTTCAGCTGCTGGATCAGAGTCTCATTTCTGGCAACTTTGTCTAAGAGCTCAGGATTTTGCTGCTTTAATAGTAATTTTGTGTGTTTCCTTTCCAGGTCCTTTCTGGTTACCTTTTCCAGGTGCTCTTGCTGTTCTGCAGCTGTCAGAGCCTTTTTAAATCTTTTGATTTCCTCCTGTAGCTCCATTTTGCGGGGGTCCTTGTGGGCTACCGCTGTGATCGGTTGCTTGACAAACATTACCTCCTGTTTTCAGGACCATGAGGTTGTGGGCAGGATGATGATGCACCTGGCCGAAAGCTTTTTGTAGCCATAACTCTCGCCCGAGTCCTGAGTCTGAGGCGCACCCCTCTCCGCGCCCAGCCGCTTTCGGCTCAGTAGGTGGTCGTCAGCCCTGGGTAGAAGGGTGTTCTTCACAACGCCTGGCCAGTCCTCTTTGTTCTGCATTCTGGGCAGTTAGTCTGAGCTTCTGCAACGTTTTGACACACTGGTGTTGAGCGTAAGGGCTAGAGACTACTACAAAATCAAAACAGAGTATGAATGCTAAAAATAGTTTTGGGTCAGCATATGTTTAGCTGAAAAGGGCGTAAACAGGATTTTGATTGATGACTAAAGACTACTGTCAAATTATTGTCAAAATATCACTCAGAATTTGCTGACGTCCCCAACAGGCTTAATCTCTGAGGTATGAAGGAGAAAAGGAAAAGCAGAAGGAAAAGGAGAGCATTTTATTCAGATTATGCTTATTATTTTTTATTTTTTTTTTTGGAAATAAACAAATCAAAAAAAGAAATGTCTCTGGTTCCTTTTGAGGTTCAGAGAGAACATCAAGGGGGCATAACATGTAAATGGTTTAAAATTAGCTGACTGCTATTAACAAAAAAAGGTAATCATTCTGGTATTAGGAAAAAAATAGCAGCACTAGTGATTAGTGTGCTACTAAAAGCACCCAATACCTTAATGAATCTTCTCTCGATAGACAGTTAAGATGTAATTAAATTTAGATTTAATTAACTAGGAACTAAGCAATAGCATTCAGGAAGGATACATCTAGATAGTTAAATTCGCTGAGACGAATTGAAGATTGAGAAACATAGAAAAAGAAGAAAAAGAAGGAAGAGAAATGGAAAAATCAGAAACGAGGGATTAGGTTAAATTCAAATTGCTTCACAATGCACACACATGCTGTATTTAAGAGCTTCAATTAAAGACTGTTAACCCCTAATTGTTAAAGCTATTTGGGTAGCTTAGCCTAAAATGAAACTATACTAAGTCGTGTTAGCTTAGCTGCTTCAAATGGTTTGTCTACAAACATGGCGTGTTGTGCTATGTGAAGTTAGCACTTCCTGTGACAAGTTGTTGTCACGGTAACCAATGCATGCCAGTGTAATTAACGCAGTTTAATGTCTGTCTATGTTAAACAGTCATAGTTTTAGAACGTGGTGCTTTCAACCTTCAAGACTTGTTGCATTACATTAGCACTTCGGTGAGTGCTTCTCTAATGCAACAATAAACTTCTTGCAATTGTTTAAAGAATTACAAAACGTGTTTACTGTAAGTTAAAACCGGTTTAAACATATATGTAGTTATGTTTGCCTCACATATGAGTACTAAAGTACAGTATTACACCTTTAATTTCACTCAGCGAGTGAAACACAGTAATGACCACCAGGTTGCTCGGCTTATATATATACAGTCAAAGTGTAGATGAATTGCTTCAATCTAATTATAAACTATAAGGCCTTTATGCTGTAGAAAGGGGAGCAGCGCTCACATCTACCTTGATATAACTGTACTGAAATTTCTTCTTCAAAGAAACAATTTAAAAAATACTGCAATTTTGTGATTTCTTCAATAAAGCATATTACATTATGGTACAGTATGGACATGCCGCTGAGCTGAGATTCAAACTTACGCTTTGTCAAGACAGATTTACGCTTTAATACTGAAATTAGGGTTTCTTTGATAAAATCAGATTAACCTTACACCGATGTCATTAAGCATGAAATACATAAAGACTACCAATTATAATAGCGGTACCAATTAAAACCCCCACTTTATCTGCATCTCAACAAACCAGCAAATAGGGCACCACCGGGCCTCTGAAGTCACGTCCTATTTTAACCTGGACTATCAAGCATACACTTTTAGGTTGACAGTGTTTAAATTCATAACTTTCGTTTTATCATGCCCGCTTTCTCCACCAAAATCTGTAGCGGATCAGCTCATGGGAAATATGAATAATTAACCATAACTAGTTATAATTAACTATTCATATTTTAGATCCACTGTAGATATTTAGCTGACCACTCAGGGTCAACCGTCTTGTCAATTCTAAGAACGTTAATTTCCTGGTTAAAGGAAATAACCTTCTTAATGTACAATTCTATAAGTTTGTAACGTAATCTGCATGATTATTGACTCCGGTTAGGAGTAAACAATGAACACGTCAAGTGTGATAAAAGTAGGTGTTATTAACTACATAAACATTAAACTAGTCTAACATACTACATAAACACATTAAGCCGGTCTAACATACACACACACACACACACACACACACATACAGTTGGTATAGGAAAGGGTTAAAGTTTAACTCAGCATAGAAAGAGGCATAAAGAATGGATTTTATGGAACACTTTGCATGTATATTCAACAGATCAAAGCCTTCAGGGATACGTCAGAATCTGAGTTCAAACACACCTTTGTAAAAAAGGTGTAACTGATACTTAATGTATCAATTAATAAAGACTAAGTTTGATACTTGCACGTCTAGTCTGTCTGAAAGAGATTCCTGATGCAAATCTTAAAGCTTCCCGTAGATCTTTGCTGAATTCGGGTCGATGAGAAGAACCAGTTTGAGTCAGTGTCACTTGATGAATGGAAAGGACTAGGCCGAAGAAAAGGCCTGGCACAGATGCTTTGGTAACCTGAAGCGTTTTCTCACATCTTCATATTAGCATCTGACCGAACCACCGACTGGGGCAGGTCCCTGGAGCCGGGCCTTTAAGGTCGGAGAAGATCTCCGCCTTTTAAGATGGGCTTGTCCAATGAGAAAGAAGGAAATTCCAAGCGGGAGGTGGCAATTACTGGAGGATTTTACGACCCTTTGTCTCTAAGCATTGTAATTTGCAAATGGACTTAAATCGAAATAATTAACGATTCTCAGGGCCCTAATATATATTGCCTATGTACCACCATATAATATACCCGCTTGTTTCGATCATAAGAAGGCAAATTCATAGATACTAAACAAGGTAAGATTACATATAGTGAAAAGGGAGGATCAGGAATGGGCCCCCTCACAAGCATACTAAAATAGTCAAAAAATATCAAAGACAAAATACACAAATGACAATAATATACCCAATGGCCTAAAGAATATGTGTGTTCATTCAAATAAAGGTTTTCCTATTAATTAATTAGAAAAGAGTCCATTTCTACTTTGTCTCTTCCTATGGAACATGCAGTGATTTTCCCTACTCACATTCCTGTGGGTCATAAAACCAGTGATATCATGATTAGTTAGTCATGGTGACAGAGCGCATGGGTGTTCAGCAGGAAATCCTGGCATCCAGTAATGTGAGTGAGGGGACTGTGACGATTTGTGAACCTAATGAATAATTGATTTGTTAAATCAATTTAAAATTAGTGTGTCAGATTGGTCGAGACGCTACAAAATGAACTTGATGCATTTGATGAAACCATAGGGCACGCTTACCATGCGATCATAATATAGTTAGGGCCTGTACACAAACCACACACACACACACCACACACATTTATATTTATATATACTGAAATTGTATATATAGCTAGGATAGTGAAATAGATGTATATGGGAGTTTACAATGGTCAATTCAGTTGTATGTTCAATTAAGCATTGCACTTTCAAGATATGCTTGGCATCCTTATCTGTTGGAGATGTCAAGTGGAAGGTGAAATCTCGGATTACTCCAAGGATGTTGTGACAAGGATATATCTCAGGGCAATTGCCCGGGTCAAAAGAGAGGCGTAGGGGTGATGGAGACCTTTCTGCAGGTTGATGGGAAGGATGATGATGCCATTGATCCACTTCATGGAAAACATGGCAAAGGTCACTGACACTGGATGCTGAAAAAGCCATTCTTGAAAAAAAAGTTATTTTCTTTAGCCTTTCTAGTCTTGAGAATACTAAATTACAAATCATGCTCAGTTCATCACGGGCATGAGAATTCATCAAAGTCTTACGCTGGAGAAGTGATTGATGTTTTCAATGAATGTCCCCTCACTCCACATTGACATATGGAGGACACACTGATCATCTTATTCCCATTCGAGACATCACTCTTAGACGGTTCTTACCCTGCAGGGCATGCACTTATTTGTAAGCAATTATTTGTCTGATAAAGTTGTAACATTCAATAACCATAAACTTACATTTTGAAACAAGACTCCAGCAGACTGTATTTGCAAATTATGCTGACGTTTTAGCACATTATTGATCTTAATATTCTCATGACTGACTTGTTGAAGCATAGAGAATAATGACGTACTATTGCATTCTAAATAAGAGCAATTATTTAAATTTTGTTTCTTTACCCATCACGTTCCATTTGGCAGTGAGTGACGGTTGAGAGCTGACAAGCTTGCGGCTCCTGCTGCGTTCTGTTGTCCTCATCTGCTTACTGAAGGGTGAGATGACCCTGACAAAGCGAGCGATTGGGATTCAAGATAGAGGAGTATTATCTTTCCCTCGCAATCAGATTTTACAGGCTTGTAGTCAATGAGGACCATTCATCATAAGGCACCATAGCCTGACAGCTGGCAGTGCCCCCCTACGATGAACCATGACCCATGACACCTTTTTCCAGTGGGTGTATGCTGTACATTAACATAGCTGCAGGCACATACAGGCCTAGATCGTCTTCAGGTACATGTTTCTCAGCAATAACATCTGTACCCAGTGGACCATTAAGCAGAATAACACAGTAAAGGAGAAGGCATTGCCAAACTGGCATGTAGCCGGGATGAAAATGCACAATGGCGAGAACTCTCCATCACTCATACAGTTTCAGTTTGTCCTGTTCCTGGACCTTAAGAGAGCTTTCAGTATTTTCTGGAAGCCCTCAACAGTAGGAAGGCTATAGCAAGCTGTCCAGAAAAGGAATTCACAGAATTTGAATTTATAGAAATTCAAAACAGGAGATTCCTTCTTCTGTGTTCTTCTGCTGTCTGTCTGTCTGTCTGTCTATCAAACCATATATATATTGTTCTATACATTCATCTGTCTATCTGTTTGTTCTGTGTCTGTCTGTCTATCCATCCATTGATGTATCTGTCCATCTGTGTGTGTGTGTGTGTGTGTCTGTCTATAAATCAATCCATCTTGTTCTATCCATCTGTGTATCTGTATATCTGTCAGTCTGTTTAGCCCGCCATTTTCCAATCCATACATTTGTCTGTCTCTCCTGTCTGTCTTTCTGTCTGTCTATCCAGCAATCAATGCAACTATTGTCCTATCCATCCATCTACCTGTCTATCCACCCATCCATCCATGTATCTGTATTTCTGTTTATCATTTCGTCCTTCTAACTATCCATAAGGCATATAAACCTTTAAAAAATACTATGTTCAAACCTTTTTACAAACTCTTAAACAAGGCTTGTCAAACCAGCATTCAGAGTTTGTCTTGTTACAAATTACAGTTTACATTTTAGTTCAGTTTAAGTGTAGTCCCTTACATTGAATTGAATTGCTGCCTCAATTCAAATTCAGATTCAGGAATTAAATTACAATTTTAAAGGCTTGCAACTCTGCTACTTCATTTACAGGTGGTTTTGTAATGAAAGCTCCACTTTTGACTCAGAAAACTTCTGGTTGTACATAACCTGCCTCTGTCATTTTAAGTATATTCTCAGCTTAGCTATTCTCTGCAAGCACATGCTGGAGAAAGTGCCTATGCTGAGAGGTTTGCTTGTAGTGATATTATCCACAAATTATTCCTCCACTTCATGTTCTTTTACGGGATAGTATTCCAAACCCTTTTGCTTTGCTCAGATCTTACTCAGCACATTCATTACCAACTCTTAATGGATTCATATTTTATGCATACTGTCAAGGACATGCATGCACAGCAAATGAGTAAGACTAGTTCTTCTATAAGCAGGAAATGCACTTATCATTAGTAATTATAGGGATGTGCCCAAAGCCGAATGATGACTTCAAAATGAAAACCTATTCTTATGCCAAATATTTATTCTTACTATTTGGTGGAATTAAAACATAATTTGAATTTATTCCAATTTTAAATGCAATGGTGAGACTGTGAAGCCAACATCACTTAAGTGTGAATGAAAATGTGCACTGCACATTTATTTTAATATTCACAGGATCATTTCATTAAAAAAAAATCCTATTAAACCCATTAATCTCATAGCAATTATTTATGCAATTCTATTTCATGCCACCTCTGAACAGTCTGTGTAAATCAACAGTACCTAAATACCACAGATGCAGCTTCTCAAAACAATGTTATGGCCACATTGTTTAAAAGTTTGTGTAATAATTTCTTTGTTTAATAAAAACATTTCTTTATATTTATTTGTATATACAGTATGTTCTGTGTGTGTGTGTTCTTCTCATTTAGTTTACATACTTTGTACAATTCATACGATTTTATATGGCCCAAATTATTGTGTTTTATATGTTTATAACATATTACAAGTTAGTCACTGGTTACTGAGTGGGAAATGTTCTAAGCTTTTTCATGTAGTCTTTTTGCAGGCAATTTAGTTTAACCCTTTTCTGAAGGGGTCTGGATTAACCTGGATGTGTTTATTGAAGGGTAACTGCATTATCCTGATTCACAATGAAAAAACTAAATTTACACTTTCAGTGTTGACTGTCTTACAGATAAGAAGAGCAATACATCATCAAATGCTGTTAGAAGGTCGACATTTTATTGTATACACAAATAATAACACCAGAACGTTGTGCATTAAAAATAAAGAAACCAAAAAACAGGTGTGTCAGTCTGACGCATTGGTCTCCGCGATCTGCTTTTAGAAACGCGTCACTAAAATTAACTGAAACTCAGCGAATATTTGACACACATACAGTACATGAGAGATATATCTATAGAAAGTTTGACATGTCTACTTTTAAACTAAGCAAGTCTTATCGAAAGCAAATATTCTGTGATAAAGTAATCCATATGAAACCAACGCGATGTCCAGTCTTTCACATCTCCCTGGTTCTTTCCAAATACATATAGATATTATTTTCTCTACACACCACCTAATAAACCCCATCTAACTGAAAAGAAAACAAAAATGTAAAAAGAAATACACGATGTGCAATCATGTTGAAGGTCATGAATGTTTAATGCAGAGTCAATGTGATCAGTGTGGCTCTCAAACCTCTGTGCTCCAAGACCACCAGGATAAAGCGAGATTGTAAATCCACCACACAATGCCCTCTGAAATAAAGCGGAGCTCACATTTCCCCTTACTTCAACTGAAAGATGCTCATTACGCATGCCAGCCAGCTTCTTCAGCAATGTGGCACTTCTAATTCCTGCCAACTCATAGAGATAGGCCCCTGCTGCACCCTCCCTCATCTGCCTCGCTCCCAGTAAAGGGAGCATTTTCTCACCACGGGAGGCCAGAGAGAGAACAGGCACTGCCAGGCACACGTCTATCCATTGTGTGCATTCCCTTTAAGTGCACTGGCATTAGATCCATCTGATGAGCAAAAAACCTGGTGAGACGTCTCGGAAGGCATCTGAGATTGATATCAGAATGTTTGGAGATGCTAAATGTGGCTGGATTGGAGCAAAAGGTACATTAGCAGGCGATCAAACTCCTACTCATTACCATGAGGCTCTTGCGCTAAAACTGGGATAGTTTATGATAGCAAGACAAGACGGAGTTCTCAGTGTCAGATCCCTAAAAATATATTCATCTGTGACTGCTCCGAAAAACTTTTGTTCTCACTTCTTGAAAGCTTTGAGTGTCATCTGGAATCACAGGTATGGAGGGCTTCATTCCCTGGGGGGTCTGCATAATTAAAACAAGGTTGTGAGGTAAGGCTCACCTATGGGAGATTTATCTTCCACCTATGTCTCCACAGGGGTTCAGTTTATTCTGCCTTGAGTGCATGAGAGTTTACGGAGGTCTTCAAACTCAAAACGTTTCTATTTGCTCTATAACTCTATATTCCCTGCCTGCTTGACAAATGAGACGCACTGTCGTTGTAGGTCAATCCACACCTCCCGATGACTCTCTGACAAGGCTTTGCTCCCATCATTAACATTAATAGGTTGGTGGAAATAGATGCAGACTACACCCACTCTCTTTCTGAGATGTTAAATCTGAGTTATCTGACAAAAAGATGAGAGATGTAATCACAATGGGAGTGCTAGAGCCATCAAGTAGTTGAGAGAATAGAGGGAAATGATAGGGACGATTATGGCTAAACAAGTGGGCCCAATTACGTGACACTTAAATCTAAACCAACACCTAAACCAACAAAGTGCCTCTGCGTTTGCGGAAACTGCGGGGGATTTTGACTTCAGCAGCAATAGCATATTTGCAGTGTGCACAGTATGATGTGCTTTGTTTTGATCCTTACAGATTTCCTTAAAATGCTCAGGTGAGATGGACACTACGGTGTCCGTGGTGGCACAGCAGCAGGTCCACCAATTATTGTTTCATTTCAAAATAATTTTTGTGAAAAATAAAAATAGAAGGGGGAAAAATATTAAACTTCAACTATAACTAGTTTTAGTCAATGTTTCATTGGTTCTTTTACTTCAAAAACATATATTACATTTCCAATTATACGTTTGGGGTCAGAAGTTTTTTATTTACTAATTTTTTTTTTGTTAAAGAAATTAATACTTCTATCTAGCAAGTATGCATTCAATTGATTAAAAGTGACACTAAAGACATTTATAATCAGGGGTGAATCTACCGGGGTGGCAACTGCCACCCTAAGAAAAAGCCCTGCCACCCCACCTGCCACCCCAGAATTATCACAGAATAAAATATAAATGTAAGCAGTGTTTCATGTGCTACTTTTCAGCCGCGGCGATGACAGAGTAACGTATTTTAATAAACTGCATGATGGTTGCATGCGCACGCAGCGTGCCAGTGAGGTCGGCTTGAACCGGATCTTTTTGAGCCCAGTTGACTAACGACTTGTTTTTACATTTGTTCGTGAATCAGATAATTACTGCTTTTCAGGTAACTCAGAAGTCCTCTGAGAAATCTAATCCCGTCCGGATATGTCTGAGATTCCTTGCGTAATTGTTTGGTGATCCGATTCTCCAACCGCTCGCTCCACTTTCATCATGAATATAAGCCGTAACAATAACATGAAATCAATAAGAAGATGCCGATCACGGAAACTAATAGCATAGTTGGGTAAGAATCTAGTCGTATTGCAGTTTTCTCGATTGTTACTCGTGGGCACTTTTTTCCCCAAACCATTAATTCTGTTTTCAAAACAAAGACACATTTCTCAAAAAGTTTAACAATGAGTAAGTTAAACATTAGGTAGCAAAACTGATGACACATCAATCAGAATCTCTGCATGCTAACAACTGAGAGAGGAGAGAGAGCTGAGCCAATCATCTACAGGGGTTTTACAGTTACACATACAATATAGGCCTAATTACAGTACAGTACCAGTACATTAGATAATGGAAATTTCACTATTCTATATGTACAGTAAAGTGTAGCACATGTTGTACACCTTCAAGCGTGTGACTGTCAAATTTTATTTGTAACCATTTTTTATGTGTACTGCATTTTTGCAGAACTGAGAAATGACTGCCTAGAGATATAGCTAGTCTTGTGTCAGGAGACCAATAAACTGCTATAGTGCTGTATACTGTAATGAAATTTGGCCAAATGTGCAGAGGATGCTAAATTTACTTTTTTATTATTTTATTTTTTACTGTACTGTATTGTGCATGCCAAGTTCATACATTTTTTTGGTATTTGAACTTTTCTAGTGCTTTTCATCTACTGCAAGAATGATTTTTTTTTTAGCAAAAGTTCATTGCTGAATTATAGATCTGTATCTGTAATTTAATTTATGTATACTGTAATAGACATTGAGCTGCAAAAATAATTCCTGAATCCTAGTAAGAGTTTTTTGTTACAGTGTTATTGATTTCAGTGTTCACTGGGCAGGCAAGTCATCTGTGTATTTGAATTGTGTGTAAGCATTTACTGTCTTTTTCAACTGCTTACACACAAAATCTTTACTTGTCACACAATTTCTGAAACCTGACACTCAAACACCAGAAGCACACACCAAATCTGCAAAACCATACACTAATTCTCTGCCTTTGACTCAGTTTTCAATTTCATAAAACACTTTTTGCAAAACACCACACAATTCTCTATGTAACACACAAAAATCTAACAGATACTATTATGGCAAGGTGTTTGCAAATGTTTGCTTTTGAGATGTGTTTGTGATATTTTGCATGCAGTGTTTCATTTTGCAAGAGATGTGAGGCATTTTGCATTTGTGTGTGCAATTCTTGGATTTGTGTATAAAGTTTTGAAAAAAAGAGGCAAAGTTTTGAATTGTGTGTAAGCAGTTGAATAAAAAAAACCTGTCATAAAAAAAACTTGTTTAAAAAAAAACCAAAAAAAAAAAATAACTAATTGAAAATTTGAGACAATTTATGCTGCTTGTCTTAAGTCTTGTTTAAAAATGTAAATTGTTTGGTCAGTTAATGTTCTAGATGTTTGCTAAAGTGGGGTTGTCGGCGTATCGACCAATCTGACACACTAATTTTATTTGATTTAACAAATCAATTATTCATTAGATTTACAAATCGTCACAGTCCCCTCACTCATTAAACTGGATGCCAGGATTTCTGCTGAACCCCATCCCCCTTCCCTGGTTTATTACGCCCCCAGGATGTGAGTAGATAACCCACTCTGGGCCCCAGACAAACGCACGTAATAACTGCCTTTCTACTATTAATTCATAGGAAAACCTTTACTTTGATGACACAAACATACATATTCTTCAGGCCATTGTGTATATTATTGCTGTGTTGTATTTAATTTGTTGTATTATAGACTATTTTTATTCATGCTTACAATAAACCACTCATTCATATAAGTAACTCTACCATGTCTCGTATCTATGAATTCGCCTTCTTATGATCGAAACACGCGTGTATATTATATATTGGTACATATGCAATATATATTAGGGTCCTAAGAATCTTTAGTAATTTTTTGCATCAACACCCAATCGAGTTTCATATGCAAATTACCATGCTTCCACACATAGAGTCATAAAAATCCCCAGAATGTCCAACCTCCCGCTTGGGATTTCAGCCTTCCTCATTGGACAAGCCCATTTTGAGAGGCGTGAATCTTTGCAGGCTTTGAAGGCCACACTTCATGTGACCCGCCCCTGTCGGTGGTTAAGTGAGATGCTAAGATGAAGATGTGAAAAAAACGCTTCAGGTTATCAAAGCTGGTGCCAGGCCTTTCGGCCTTGAATTTTCCATTCCCCAAAAATTCTCTGACTCAAACTGGTTCTTTTCATCAACTAATTTCAGCAAGATCTTGGGCCTTAAGATTTGCATCAGGAATCTCTTTCAGACCGCCGAGACTCGCTAAGTATCAAACTTAGTCTTATTAATTGATACATTATGTATAATTTGCACCTTTTTACAAAGGTTTGTTTGAACTCAGAATCTGACGTATCTCTGAAGGCTTGGATCTGTTGAATATACTGAAATGGTTCCATAAATGTCATTCGGTCTCTTTCTTTAGTGTTAAACTTTAAAAAACCTTTTCCAACCAACTGTATGGTGTGTGTGTGTGTGTGTGGTGTGTGTATGTGTATGTTTGACCAGTTTATGTGTTTATGTAGTATATTAGACCAGTTTATGTGTTTATGTAGTATGTTGGACTAGTTTAAGTGTTTATGTAGTTAATAAAACCTTACTTGTATCACACTTGACATGTTCATTGTTTGCTCATAACCGGAGTCACTAATCATGCAGATTTACGTTACAAGCTTATAGAATTGTACAGTAAGAAAGTTATTTTCCCTAACCAGGAAATTAACGTTCTTAGAATTGACAAGACATTTGACCCTGAGAGGTCAGCTAAATATATACAGCGGATCTAAAATATTCAAAATTAATCATAACTAGTTATGGTTAATTATTCATACTTCCTGTCGTTGAGCTAAATTCCGCTCCAGTGTTGCTATGTGGTTTCTAGGGTATTCTGGGTGGTTGCTAGGCTCTTGCTATGCAGTTGCTGGGGTGTTGCTAGATTATATGGTTGATAGAGTTTGCTCTGGGTGATTACAGACATTCCCACCTCTGTTAATAACAGAAAATCAAAAATTGTTTTCAAAACTGATCCAGTTTCAGTGCTTTGATATTTTTGTATTTCTTTCTAATGTTAGGAAATTAAAAAGTTTTTGTTGCTCTTAAACTTGTACTAAACGTGATTATACCATCTAAGTAGCTTATGTAATTTTAATAGAACCGCATGTCTTATTTGATACAAGCTCAGAAACATTTATAACTTGTTGAAGTTTATGTTGTGTATTGACTTGGTGCAATGATGAATATTGAAATGTTGTTATTTATTTTTCATTTTAAACAGTATAGATGATTACTTAATGGTAATACAATATTTGTGAACACAACTGTGTATGTCAGACCATAAATCCACAAAAACTATGCATTTGGGGCTTGCTTTGGTGTTGCCACCCCATAGACCCCCTGCCACCCTTTGCCACCCTAAAAAATTATTTTCTAGATCCTCCCTTTATATATTACAAAATCACAAACACGTTATTTCAAAGAGTGGAATTATGCTCTTTTGAACTTTTTATTTCGTCAAGAATCGCAAATAAATATCATAAGTTTCCATAAAAATTTTAAACAGGACAACCTTTTTTTCATTGGGGCAAAAAAGTATTTAGTCAGCCACCATTTGTGCAAGTTCTCCCACTTAAAAAGATGAGCCTGTAATTTTCATCATAGGTATACCTCAACTATGAGAGACAAAATGAGAAAATAAATCCAGAAAATCACATTGTAGAATTTTTAAGAATGTGAATGGTTTGGTACGGGAGTGTCCCCGTCGGTAATAGGCAGTAATTGGTCACCTAGAAACAACAAGATTTTCCGGGCTCTCCGCAGACCTTGAACTTCTTCTGTAAGAGGCTCTCTGGGGGTTGTCCTCGGGGGTTCCTCATTACCTGTATTAATGGCCTCTGTTTGAACTCGTTATCAGTATAAAAAAAACACCTGTCCACAACCTCAAACAGTCAAACTCCAAACTCCACCATGGCCAAGACAAAAGAGCTGTCAAAGAACACCAGAAACAAAATTGTAGACCTGCAGCAGGCTGTGAAGACTGAATCTGCAATAGGTAAGCTGCTTGGTGTGAAGAAATCAACTGTGGAGCAATTATTAGAAAATGGAAGACATACAAGATCACTGATAATCTCCCTCGATCTGGGGGCTCCACGCAAGATCTCACCCCGTGGGGTCAAAATAGTTACAAGAACTGTGAGCAAAAATCCCAGCACCACACGGGGGGACCTAGTGAATGACCTGCAGAGAGCTGGGACCAAAGTAACAAAGGCTGCCATCAGTAACACACTGCGCCGCCAGGGACTCTAATCCTGCAGTGCCAGACGTGTCCCCTTTGCTTAAGCCAGTACATGTCCAGGCCTTTCTGAAGTTTGCTAGAGAGCATTTGGTGATCCAGAAGAGGATTGGGAAAATGTCATATGGTCAGATGAAACCAAAATAACTTTTTGGTAAAAACTCAACTTGTCGTGTTTGGAGGAGAAGGAATGCTGAGTTGTATCCAAAGAACATCATACCTACTGTGAATCATGGGGGTGGAAACATCATGCTTTGTGGCTGTTTTTCTGCAAAGGGACCAGGTATTTGTGTAAACGAAAGAATGAATGGGGCATGTATCGTGAGATTTTGAGTGAAAACCTCCTTCCATCAGAAGGGCATTGAAGATGAAACGTGGCTGGGTCTTTTCAGCATGACAATGATCCCAAACACACCGCCCGGGCAACGAAGTATTGGCTTCGTAAGAAGCATTTCAAGGTCTTGGAGTGGCCTAGCCAGTCTCAAGATCTCAACCCTATAGAAAATCTTTGGAGGGAGTTGAATATCTGTGTTGCCCAGCGACAGCCCCAAAACATTACTGCTCTAGAGTAGATCTGCATGGAGGAATGTGCCAAAATACCAGCAACAGTGTGTGAAAACTTGTGAAGACTTACAGAAAACGTTTGTCCTCTGTCATTGCCAACAAAGGGTATATGACAAAGTATTGAGATGAAATTTTGTATTGACCAAATACTTATTTTCCACCACATAATTTGCAAATAAATTCTTTAAAATCCTACAATGTGATTTTCTGGATTTTTTTTTCTCATTTTTGTCTCTCATAGTTGAGGTATACCTATGATGAAAATTCCAGGCCTCTCTCATCTTTTTAAGTGGGAGATCTTGCTCAATTGGTGGCTGACTAAATACTTTTATTCCCCACTGTATATACTGTGTATATTATATCTATCTATAATATATATTTGGATATAAGCTATATATATTCTATTATATGTTGTATCATATTTAGTAATAAAAAATATAACGTTATTGTTAAAGTTCACAGTTCTCACCACCCCAACCACTCACTATGACCTTTGCCTGAATAAACCCTAATTTGCTGTTATTAATGTTAGTACTTAAGTTTAGTTAGTTTAGTAATATATTAGTTGTTAAGTTTAGATATTGGGATTAGGGATGTAGAAGAGGGTTTTTAAGCGATTGAAACACCAGTATGCAACAGGCAGAGCGGCCCCAAAAGCAGTTCAGTCATTTATGATAATCCACGAAATAAGCATCCAAACTACATGTGGAACCACAATGATGTACCACCTTATCACAACTCACAAAAACCGACAATAGCATACCAGGCTTAAGGCTACTCAAACACAGTGAGTACCAAACAGGAAATGGAACCCAGCTGAACCGGTAACCACTAATAAAACACAGCATGTTGGGAAATGAGTCCCATGACCAGAACAGGCAGAACAACAAAACATAGGAAACTCCCTCAACAGCCTCACATGGTCCCGGCAACCAGTCGTGACAATGGTCATGCAGATATGTGCTAATAGTACTATAAACAGCCCAATATTCTAATAATAGGCATTCAATAAGCAACTTGTTAATAATGAGAACTGGTCCCTAAACTAAATGTAGCGAATTTAGCTCAACGACAGGAAATATGAATAATTAACCATAACTAGTTATGATTAATTATGAATATTTTAGATCCGCTGTAGATATTTAGCTGACCACTCAGGGTCAACTGTCTTGTCAATTCTAAGAACGTTAATTTCCTGTTTAAGGGAAATAACTTTCTTACTGTATAATTCTATAAGCTTGTAACGTAAATCTGCATGATTATTGACTCCGTTTATGAGTAAACAATGAACACGTCAAGTTTGATACAAGTAAGGTTTTATTAACTACTAAACACTTAAACTAGTCTAACATACTACATAAACACATTAAGCTGGTCTAACATACACATACACACACACACACATACAGTTGGTATAGGAAAGGGTTAAAGTTAACACTAAAGAAAGAGACATAAGGAATGACATTTATGGAACCATTTTGCATATTCAGCCGATCTAAGCCTGAGGGAAAACGTCAGATTCTTAGTTCACACACACCTTGTAAAAAAAGTGTAACTGATACTTAATGCATAAATTAAAACGACTAAGTTTGATACTTGCAAGTCTCATCTGTATGAAAAAGATTCCTGATGCAATCTTAAAGCCCCAAGATCTTGCTGAAGTTGGTTGATGAGAAAGAACCAGTTCTGAGTCAGAGAATCTTGATTGAAATGGAAAGGACAAGGCCGAAGAAAGGCCTGGCACGAATGCTTTGGTATCCTGAAGCGTTCTCTCACATCTTCATCTGCATCTCACCGAACCACCGACTGGGCGGTCACATGGTGTGTCAGCTTTAAGGTCAGAGAAGATCCCCGCCTCTCAAGATGGGCTTATCCAATGAGAAAAGCCGGAATCCCAAGTGGGCGTTTTGAGATCCCGTGGCGTTTATGACTCTTTGTGTGGAAACATGGTACTTTAGTATCTGGAACTTGAATTGAAAATACTAAAGGTTCTCAGGGCACTAATATATTGCCTATGTACCAACATATAATATACACTCTCAATTAGATCATCAGAAGACGATTCTTAGATACTAAACAAGCTATATGTAAGTTTATATGAATGAGTGGTTTATCGTAAGCATGAATAAAATATTCTATAATACAACAGATTAATACAAGACAGCAATAATATACACAATGACCTGAAGGTTTTTGTGTGTTCATTCAAAGAAAGGTTTTTCCTATGAATTAATTAGAGAACAGTTCATTTCTCTGGGCATTATGTGTCTTTCTTATGAGGAAAATGAGGGAGTTTATCTGCCGGCATTCCTTTAGGCCATAAAACCAGTGATATCAGCATTGGTTACCATGGAACCAGAGGCCTGTTCTGCCTTTCTGAGGTGTTAGGTGCATTTCGGGGGAAGGGTCCATAGACCCTCGTAATTGGCCCTTTGGTTAGGTGAGGGGGCATTAGATATTATTTGTTAAATATAACAAAAAGTTGTGTGTCTGATTGGTCCAAATGCTACATAAAGTATTACCAAATATTTATATAAATTATTTCTGGAGGCCAGATTTTAAACGCAAGACAGCTTTGTATAATATATAGCAGAGGTGTCTGATCACAAGGGATCCTTGACTTGAGAGAAGTTAAGGACCTATGCACTAATTAATTTTAGCTTTTTGTCATCAATCAACATATGGCTGTCACTACAATGATTGGAAGGCACTCTCAAAAACATGTCTTGATTAAAATCTCTTCCCTTGCATCTAGTGACATGGATAATTGATCACCACCTAATGCATCTTTTTTCTTCATTATTTACCTCAGGAGAAGTTCGGAGGGTGGAGGATGCAGGGTCTGTCCTCCAAACTTGGCAGCTTGGTATGCCCCTTTTTTTTTTTTTTTTTTTTCAGATACAAGATGCAGTTGGATTAACAGCTGGAGTGTTGAGACTGTAGCAGTGCAGAATTGGTTTATCCACACACAGGATTTAATGTGCATCGTTACTTATATTGTACCTTTGACCCTTGATTCTACAGTATATGTCTGCCCTCTTTATATGTCATTTATTTTATTTTTAGTTTATATATATATATATTTTATTAGGGCCGAGCGCCGGTGGTGTGATGACCCTATGAATTGCTCTGTTTCTTCTCTTCTTCTTCTCTCTGCTTCTTCTTCTTCTCTCATTCTTCTTCTTCTTCTCTTCTTCTTCTTCTGCTTCTTCTTCTTCTTCTTCTTTCTTCTCTTTCTTCTTCTTCGTCTTCTTCTCTCTTCTTCTATCTCCCCTTTTCCTCCTTCGTTTTCTCCTTCTTCTCTTTTTTCTATCTTCTTTCTCTCCTTCTTCTTTCTCATTTCTTTCTTCGTTCTCTCTCTCGTCTTCTTCCTTCTTTTCCTTCCTTGCTTTCTCTTTCTTTCTTTTCTTCTTTTCTTCTTTTTCTCTTCTTCTTCTCTTCTTCTTCTCTCTTCTTTCGCTTCTCTTCTTCTTCTTCTCTTCCTTTTTTCTGCTTCTTCTTTCTTCTTCTTTCTCTTCTTCCCTTTTCTCTTTCTCTTTTCTTTCTTTCTATCTTCTTCTTCTTCTTTTCTTTTTTTCTTTTTTTTTCCCTTTTCTTCTTTTTTTCTTCTTTCTTTTCTTTTTCTTCTTCTTCTTTCTCTCTTTTTCTTCCTTTCTTTTTCTCTCTTCTTTTCTTTCTTCCTTTTTTCTTTCCTTTTCTTGTTCCTTCTTCTTTTCTTCTCTTCTTCTTGCTTCTGTCCTCTTTCTCTCTCTCTCTTCTTTCTTCTTCTTCTTTTCTTCTTTCTTCTTCTCTTCTTTGCTCTTTTCTTAAAAGAAAAGAAAAAGAGAGAAAAGGGGCTTCTCTTTCTTCTCTTCTTTTCTTCTTCTTCTCTTTCTTCCTTCTTCTCCAAGTGAATCCGCATTTTTGAGGGCCTAACATTCGCCAAAACTCTGAAACTTTGGCACAGACGGGCGTCAGAACGGGCGAAAATTTACATCTGATATGGGTTTCAGAAATGGGTGTGGCAAAATGGCTCGATAGCGCCACCTGTAAAATTTCAACGGAGGGCGCCTCGAGCTACGTTTTACGTACATATACGAAAATCGGTACACACGTGTAACACGCTATTACCTACAAAAAAGTATCTTTGTACAAAATCCAAAACTCAACAGGATGTACGTTATTTCGAATTTACTGTACAATTTTTGTGCAGTTTTTGACATTTCCAGGCCTCGTACTCTGATGAACTCCTCCTACAGTTTTAATCGGATCATCTACAAATTTGGTGAGGGTCATCATAAGGCCCTTGTGATTAATTGCGAAGATCTTGAGTTTTCAGTCAAGGCGGTCCGTGGCGGCCTGACAAATTTGGATGTTTAGCCAGAAACCAGAAGTTACTGTAACTCAGGCATGCAATGTTCCAATCTGCCCAAACTTCACATGTTTGATAGGAGTTCAGTCCTGAACAAATATCCATGGCCAAATTAAGTTATTGTCATAGGGCCACCTGCTGGCAACAGGAAGTGTCATGGGCAACACTGTTATGGACTCCTAGGAACATATTAAAAAGCATCAGCAAGTGTTAAATAGGCTAGCAACATGATAGAAACATACTGAAACATGCTAGCAACATTTAGCTAAGTGTTAAAGCATGCTATTAATGCAGTTAAACAGGAAGTTACTGTAACTCAGGCATGCAGTGCCCAATCTGCCCCAAATTTAACAATTTTGATAAGAATCATGTCCTGAACACATCTACGTGCCCGTATTCGGTTATAGTCGTAGCGCCGCCTGCTGGCAATAGGAAGTGACATGAATAACACTGTTATGGACTCCTAGCAACATATTAAAAACATCAGCAAGTGTAAAATAGGCTAGCAACAAGCTAGAAACATGCTAAACTAAAATGGACCACACTTAAACCAGCAAAGAACCAGCTAAACCAGCACGGACCACATAAACCACAAAGGACCAGATAAACCAGATCCCCCAGCCCAAAACATACTAACCGAGCATATTCTGGTTTTTTCCAACAGTGGAAAATATGCTAGCAACACACTAGAAACATGCTGAATCATGCTAGCAACACTTAGCTAAGTGCTAAAGCATGCTATTAACACCATCAAAGAGGAAGTTTTTGTAACTCATGCATATAATATCCAATCTGCCTCAAACTTCACATGTTTGATAAGAGTCCTGTCCAGAAGATATCTACATGCCAATATTCAGTTATAATCATAGCGCCACCTACTGGCAACAGAAAATTACTTGTTTCACAGTAACTTAAACATGCCAATGTCTGATCTGCCCAGCTTCACACATTTGATAGGGGTTCATGTCCTCACACACATATCCCTTCCCATATCCGTTATATGTCAAACCAATCGCTCACCCACCTGCTGGTAACAGGAAGTGAGATGTTTTACACTGTTATGGACTCCTAGCAACATATTAAAAAGTGTCAGTAAGTGCTAAATAGACTGGCAACATGCTAGAAACATACTAAAACATGCTAGCAACACTTAGTTAAGTGCTAAAGCATGCTATTAATGGAGTGAAACAGGAAGTTACTGTAACTCGGGTATGCAGTGTCCAATTTGCCCCAAATTTAACAAGTTTGATAAGCGTCCTGTCTTGAACACATCTACATGCCAATATTCAGTTATATTCTCATATCGCCACCTTCTGGCAACAGGAAGTGACATGGTTAACACTGTAATAGACTCCTAGCAACATATTAAAAAGCATCAGCAAGTGATAAATAGGCTGGCAACATGCTAGAAACATGCTAACACTTAGCTAAGTGTTAAAGCATGCTATTAATGCAGTGAAACAGAAAGTTTCTGTAACTCATGCATACAATCTCCAATCTGCCTCAAACTTCACATGTTTGATTAGAGTCCTGGCCTGAAGACATCTACATGCTCATATTTGGTTATAGTTATAGCACCACCTACTGGCAACAGGATGTGACATGTTTTACACTGTGATGCACTATTATCAACACAGTAAAATATGCCATTGTGTTCTAAACATGCTAGAAATGTGCTCATAAAAGCTAGCAACACTTAGCTAAGTGCTAAAACATGCTATTAATGCAATGAAACAGGAAATTGCTGTAACTCAGGCATACTGCCCAATTTTATGGCCCAATTTGCCACCCAAACTTTCACATGTGTGGAAGAGTCCTGGTCTGAACTCCATCTTAGGTCCAATATTCAATTATAGTCATAGCGCCACCTGTTGTCAACAGGAAATTTGCCACAAACATTTACCACTTTACAAAAGATAGGCCCAACCGTTTCGCTGTTCACCTATGGCCACCGGGTGGCGGTGAGCCTGGATGCGAGGGCCCTTTCATCGCTGCTTGCCGCTTTAATTTGATTTTACTTGTTATGTACATAAATTTAACATGGTTGATGAAAGTAGTGAAGCACAAAATATCTACATCTGTTTTCAACTCCAGAAAACTTCTTCCTAACTAACTCTTCTACTCTTCTTCTTTCTTATTTGAAGTGTTTTGTGCTTTCTTTTCTTTTTCGTCTTTTCTTCTTTCCTCTCTTTCTTCCTTGTTCTTTCATTTCTCGCTCTCTCGTCTTCTTTCTTTCTTCTCTTTCTCTCTCTTTCTCTCTCTCTCTCTCGTTCTATCTCTCTCTCTCTTTCTCTCTCTCATTCTCTCTCTCTCTCTCTTTTTTTTAAAATAAAGAACTATAACTTTTTATGCGCAAATATAATTATCTTCTAGACCTTCTTACTAAAATAGAAAGGCCGCGGAGTAAGTAAATAAATACATTTTAAATATAACATTTATAGAATGGCTAGATAATTATAATATTATTAAAAAATAATTACCTCAATCTTGAACATATTTAAATAGTGTATTTGAAAGCCCTATTTCTTTCTTGTTTTTTTCCCCCACAAACCCAGCATTGATCTATCCTTCCGTCCCTCCATCCTTCCTAGTACTTTACATTGTTTGCAAGATCCTAGAAAAAAATGCAGTATAGTAAAGTTATAATTTTAGTTAGAATTATGTTGTCACCTACAGACAGCTACGTCCACAACAAGACTGCACTGCCAAATGTGAAAATTCAAGATTCTTTGATTTTTTTTCGCATTTCTCCTCCATTTTCTGCTCTGGAGAGAGACAGTCTGTTTTAAATTCGCCTGACTTTGCTTCAGAAAAGTCCTTGCTTCAAGCATTGTGTTCTTTTGAATTTGTGTTATGGCACATGTGAGCTGAAGGGAGACACTAGCTGCACCTGACATCCTGATCCCCATTAGCCCATTGAATGCCAAGTGCCATTTCGGAGATGCGATTAGACTTTTAAGGACGAAGGACAAAAAAAAAAAAAGGTCTGCAGAGAGGAAAATGTAAACTCTCCAGCATTTGTTTGACATGTGCTTCTCATCACAGATTTATTGGGTGAAAAAGCAAGGTTGATTGGATTTCCAGATTGACTAGAGATTAAACTAAGGCTTGTGTTAGCAGATGACTTTACCCTTCTTGCCCAGCCTGTCGACACTGTAATTAATTCATAACACACTGCCAATCAGATGTTTATTACCTGGAGAGACTTGAGAAATGACAGATCTTCACAACATGAGAGTCTCCTGCCTCAACATAGTGAAGGCTGTGTAAGGCTGGAGAAACCTTAAAAACTATCATTATGCTGTTGGCTAGGGGAAGTTTATGTATGTTGCTACCTGGTCTCATGGCAAAAACGTACCTGCGGGCACTTTTTCACGAGACACGAAATACATACCAATAAGTACATATCACTGGCCGTAGTATCTGGTCTAGAATAATTTTCTGTTTACTAGTGAAAAGGGACAAGCTGACTTCATGCAACTTCCGCTTGGCTCCAGATGGCATGAAATCAATTTTGAATGTGATTTTTAAAAGAAATGCTAATGTTACTGAACTGCGCAGATTTACCCTTACTTTAGTTCCAAAGTGCGTACAAATGAAACCAGTCAGGATATTTATATTGAAGACAGTGATGAAACAGTGAGGCAGTATGTGATTAAATAAGTCATATTTTGAATAAGGTGAATATTGTGATAAAAATAGCACAGATCATTCACCTCTATAATTGGTTTGATCTTATTTGTGGATCACAGTGAATCGTCTCATTTGTCATCTCAGTCTTTGAACCAGTGTATTTGACTGCACACCTTTTAAATGACTGTGTGCCTTTGAATCTGCATTGAAGACATGAGAAGAGCTTTCTAAGCCAGGGCTTCCGTTTTTTTTAGACCATGTACCCTTCCATACAACTGTTAGTGAACCAGCTATTTTTGTATTTGATTATTTTTAAATAACACTTTCATATTTTTATTGTTGGTGTGATAAAATAGTTTGGACTGCTGAACTATTTCTGTGTTTTTAATTGGATGGCACTCATGCTGATAGGCCGGTTAGAGCCACTAATAAAGCAGAGAACAAACATAACTATAAACTTGAATTTGGCTCACACAGTTATTACATGCTCTGCTGGCAGTTCATCACCAAAAGAGTCCAAGCAGAACTTGCAAGTCTGTCCTATATTTATACTTAAAGTGAATTATTATAGTTGCTAATTTGGCTTTGTATGATGTTTGGTGATAGTTCTTAAATCAAAATATTTTTGGCAGACTATTTTAGAAAGAACACCAGGAGTCTCTTATATGCTTACCATGGCTGCATTTATTTGATCTGAAATACCATAAAACAGCAATGTTGTTTAATTATTTAATCCTTAATCATTTAAAATAACTATTTTTTTGTTGTTTTAATGTATTTTAAAATGTAATTTATTCATGTGATAGCAAAGCTGAATTTTTAGCATCATTACCCATTGTTACATGATCCTTCAGAAAACATTCTTATATAGTGATTTGCTGCTTAAGAAACTTTATGGCAAGAAATTTTATCAATATTGAAAACACTCATTAATATATATTATTCTTCAATGAACATAAAGCTCAAAAGGACAGTATTTATTTGAAAAGGAAATCTTTTGTAACATTGTAAATGTCATTTTACTCTCACTTTTGAGCAACTGAATATGTCATTGCTGAATAAAAGTGTTAAAAAGTATTACTGACCCCAAACTATATTATTATAATTTTTTTAAGACATGTGATGGCTTTGTAAGCAAAGAACTGAAATTTACGTATTACATTGTTATATAATAATATATATTTCTATATCTATAATATAATAAATGTTTTTCCCCATTCATACATGATAATTATCTAAAGATGGCTTTGATGGAATCTCTGAAATGACCTGAGAATCCCACTAAAATGTCAACGTTTGTGGTGCAGGATAAAAGTGGCTAAGTTAAAAGTTTTCCTCATGAGGTTTCGTCTAAAAAGGCATGTACACTGAAATAATGTAATTCCTTATTATAATTATAACACAATTAATAAAAACATAACCCTGCTAATAGGACTGATGTAACTCCAAATCAAACATGTTTACTCAATGTGATTTCATTAGAAAGATTAGAGTGATGAACTTGCAATGGCTCCAAGCATCCCTGTTGCTTTGCTTAATTATTTATTATTTAGAAAATGGCTTTCATTCAAACTGATTTAGAGTGTGCTAATTGCAGACACAGTCCCCCTGGAGCATGCTGGGGTTAAGTGGAGGAGCAAGATTGTGATTTCTGTAACATCAGTTTCTGAGCAAAGAAGAAACTATATCTGAAACTATATTACGCCTTCAACCAGTAGGCAAGCTGATGCTGTTATCATGTTTGTTTTAATTCACTCAAGAAGAAATCTTTGATATTGCTGTGCAGTGATGAACCCCCAGCAGTGCGTGTGCTTCAGACCTGTTGGAATCAACCAATTACAATCAATACTTAAGAAAATGAGACGCTGTTCTCTGCCCTGCTGTTACTTAATTCAGTCAAAATTAACTTATTGATTGTTTCCATTTTGCAGTTAAATGACTAAGGCTTTTTTTTCATCTTCTCGTGTGATTTGTGCAGGAGAAACCTTTCCATCCATTTAAAGACAAACAGCAAGCGAACACTGTTTTTTTTATCCTTTCTTTCTTTTTAATATTTGCTGGACTTTGTTTTATTCAATAGTTTCTGTAGCAAATCTTGCTTTTTTTTTTAATTCACAGAAATTTGCATCCGCTTATCAGGTGCGCATTATGAAATCCACACTTAGATGTTAGACACATAAAACCCAGATAATTGCGTCTAAGTGCTAAACTGAGCATATTAAGCCAAAATACTCTTAAAAAGCCTCATTAACGGTTAAAGTACATAAAAGTACATTAAAGGTTTAGACAGCTTTTTTTTGTAAATGCAGTAAGAAGCCGATAACAGTCTTCTGCTGCATAATTGTATTAATGTAGCTTTTACTGAAGCCATTAGGCTGACTTTTTCTTCCCCACAGATGTGCTACTGTCAACTCGAGCATGATTCAAACAGTCGGAAGTTATTTAAATGTCAAGGTTTTGTTTGTTTCCTAGTTGCTTTGAATTTTAAGATGATTTTTCATCATCCAGAGGACTTAGAGCCAGAACGAGCCTGTTTGAGCCAATTTAGTGCATAATCTTATCACTACCCGGGCCAGCTCCTTAATGAAATCCATAAGACGTGTGTTGTACATGTGCCGAGACCATATCAGTCATACTTCCGCAGATGTCTGCCATGCTTGGATTGCTGTTGTCATATGTAGAGCTGTCATAATAATGTTCTTTATTCCAGCTGATGATAATATCCGTTCCTATTGATGAATCCTGGGGACTTGTGATTGAGCGGAGCAGAAGACTAGATCCAGCTCATTGTTCACTTTACACAAAAAAAGACACCAGGGAGAGGGAACCCAGTCAGGCATAAAAGTCATTTGAGAGAGAAATGCAGCTTGTCAAATACTTCACACAATTACCCAAGGAACAAGTACTGGGACAGGACATGCTCGATCTTCCTATTTCTTAAGCCACTTTCACACTTTCCGTGCCATTCGCTGCATGACTTTACGCAAGTTTTTCAGTGAGTCCTTTATATTGGTCATACGATCAGGGATGGATTAAAATATGGTGTTGTTGTAGGTCTGTAAAAATGTTAAAGTGCCATATCCATTACTGGCCAGGTCCATGGCAATATATGAACCATTATAATTGTGTCGGTTCTGTGAATCCCTCTTAAAACCATATTTCCACTGACTTGAGAGCTGTGCATTACTGCATAACGTAATTAGGCATGTGATGTACAAAGTAATGTACACTGTAAAAAAACAAATAAAAAAATGTGACATTTATGGTAAAATACTGGCAGCTGTGGTTGCCATAACTTTACAGTTAAAAATATAACAACATTTAAGATTTTACAAACTTAACTTAAATTTACAGTAAAAAAACAAAACTGATATAATGTTACTATACCAACCTGCTGAGGTATTAATATCTGTTTTGAACATTGTAATACACTGATAACCACCAAAAAATAGATGGAGTTGAAAAAGTCACATGTTGAATCAAAGTTAATCTCAAACAGCTTTTCCACAAGATGAGGCGGGAAAATTGCTATGTTAGAAGGTGCACACTGTGTACCTTCACCACATATACTAAACACCATCATGCGTAACATGCATGATACTAAAATAATGCAATAGCCTAAACATTAATTTAACAACATTAGATGCAAGATAAAACCTTAATGTACACTGAAAAGAAAAACGAAGAAGAAACGTCATGGAGGGAATTAAGGGAATGTCAGTTTACGTTTTTTTCCACTGTAAATTTATAATGGTTCTTTTCATTTACAAAACACCGTAATTTTAACGTATTTTAACCTGAAATTATGGTAAACGTCTTACAGATGTGCACTGTTTAGTATGACACTTAGGTTAACCAATTAACAGTTTTACTGCTAGATTTTTTCAGTATTTTAGAAAAATCTGATAATTTTTACAGTGTACATGAAAATATTCATGTAAGTTATATATTTTTTATAATAATTAATATTACTAAAACATTTATAATAATAATAATTATTATTATTTATAATATCATTATTATAATACTCAAATTACTTTGGATGAGAAAATATGTTCTTGCAGTTTAGAATTTTGTTGAATTGAGTTTTGAACACCTCAGCTATTCTCTTTTTGTCATTCCCCCACAAAACTGCATTTTCTGTAGTTCAAGCCTCTTGGCAATCCTGTTCTTCATGTGTTTTATCCACCAGTTGTCAGTTTCCAAATGGCTTGTATTCCACAGATTAGCTTCAGCATATTAATTCCTCATCTGTTAACCTGAAGATATCAACACCTACTGTTAAAAAAGCAAAAATAACACCTATCCCCTATGCAGTTAGCATGTCAGCCTTCCAGGTTATTTCCACATCCGAATATATATTTAGTATTTTTTTTCCTGAAAGTCTGCTTTGAGACTGACCTTGAGAAGGCATCCATATGCATGAAGGCTGAGTGTCATAATGAACGTCTTGAGAGTGAGAGATGGGACGGGGGCTCCAGAGAGATTTAAAGAGGAAAGGTCAAACGCACATGAGACTCCAATCTGATCCCAAACGTGTTTTCTTTCTCCTGTCGATAGAGCCTCATCTGTAATGACAATGTGTGTTAATAACTCAATACGTAAATAACTTCTCACTGGAAAGATCTGAGAGAGTCTTTCAGGTTGTATGAAGAATAGCAATGTCATCTTTCTTGAGGCGCTCTCCATCTCTGGAGAACGTTCATAGGGAGGCCAGGTAGCACGAGAATGCCTTGTGATAGCTCGTCTGTTCTTTGCCCAAGCTATCCCTGTGAACCCTGTCCAACTTAATCTTCCAGTACTGTTTTTCCGTGGAGAGCAGATCAGTAGCTGTGTGAAGCACTGACGGCTTGGCTGGATGTTTGGTCAACCTCTCTCTGCTTCCTTTCCATGGCACTGCACACCCCAGCCTTGGTTAAAAGTGAATGGTGGAGGAAGAGAAGAAACTTCAAAGTGAATTTGGAAATCTGAAACCGACAAGATGGAACGGTTAAAGAAAGTTAACCGAGAAAGTTAAACCAAGACATAGGTAGCCCGTATGACTCATACTCAAGTGTGATAGCTTTGTTTGAAGTCATAATTCACAGGCTATCTAGCCGTTATATACCAGAGAATGGATTTAGGAGATTTTGATTGGCTAGATTTACTTAAATTGATGTGGGTATTAAACTATTAATAGGACAAACTGACATAAACTGTTACTGTAATATACATAACATAATTATCATAACATAATTGACATGACGACAATCAATAAACCAGAGCACCGACCAATTCGTTTCAAATGTGATTATGTAGCTTTCTGTTGGTTGCCTGGAGTCTAGCATTTGACTCTAGGATCTCTAGCTAATTCTAGGAATTAGCGTTTGAGTCTAGGAAGTGAACTACTTCCGTTCTTTTTAGTGTAAACTATAGAGATGCTCAATGTATCAGTACTTTATTGTATATTTTACAGCCAAGTAATTTGTAATTTATAGTAATTTATTTATTATTTATTAATACTTAATATATTTAATGAATTATTATTACTTAATCTTAGCAAAATAATATTACAAAATGTAAAATTATTAATATTTTAGCAAATTGCATTTAATCTACTAAATAATTATAATTATTTATTATAGTTATTATTATTTAATGTGTTTATTGTGAATTATTATTTACCTAATCTTAGAAAGTAGTAGTAATTCACTAAAATTAGTACATTCATAAATGTAGAACTTTATTAGTAATAATCATTGGATTGCTGTCCGTCAGTATTGAATATTTGTATGTTGAACTGTATATTAATTTTCATATTTTATATCTAATGCCGACCTTAAAGTTAATCTTAACAAACACACTGATTTTAATGCATTGTAAATATATCTTTCACAATTTCGCAAAAAGGGATATTAATGTGTCATACTGTACATATAATACTGTAATGCCTAAATTCATCTTGTCGTATTGAAAATGGTTCTTTATATTATTATTATTATTATTATTATTTTATATGATTAATTGAAACAAAATGAGAATTAAAATTTATAGCTCTTATTGATTATTGACCATGACATGAAAATAATTGTCTGCTTATTGGTATCGGCGACAATTTTAATATTGATGCATTTCTTGTATGCAAGTCTAAAAACTTCTCATTCATTTATCCCCTGTAATCAATTTTCTGAGGCCATCTCTTTCAAAGTTGTGATTTGTTTTGCCTTTGTGTCCACCCTGCACCAAAGAAACATGTGCAGTCATCACTTTCTGCCTTTCATTAATCATAGGGTTGTGTTGCTCAGCGCTGCTGGATGACCCCGTGGCCCCGGCAGGATCTTTGTGGCCCCTACTGTAATATTTCTAATTAAGCTTGTCCTGCTGTATTAGGCTGCTTTGCATTTAACTCCGCTCAAGAGCAGGAGCTCCAGGAGCTGGCCAGACTTTCTCCCCTCACCTTGGAAAACTGAATAGAGGCCATAACGTTCATGCTGCAGCTGGGTTTTCAGGAGTGTCGTCTCTAGGGAAGAGCAGAAGAAAGACTAAAGACAGCCTTCTTTCAGAGAAATAATTCCTGTGTCAAATTCAGCGCTGTTATGAATTACCCGTTTATTGTCTAACAGTACAGTGTGAAAAAAAGCAAAAATCAGTTTTTCTCACATTGAAGCTGACATTTGCAGTTACATAATTATGTTGTACTTATTTTATCTATCTATCTATCTATCTATCAATCTATCTATCTATCTATCTATCTATCTATCTATCTATCTATCTATCTATCTATCTATCATCTCTCTCTCTATCTGTCTGTCAGCCCATCTGTCTGATTCTTTGCATTCTTTAATGTACTCTTCTGCATTTTTTCCAAATCTCAGTGCTGTTTTCATTCCCTAACGTCACACCTGTTGCTCTAAAATCAAGGGTAATTTTTAATTACTTGGATAATAAAAGTTTTAAGGGAAATCTCAGTGATAGATACATGAGCTTATTGGAGTTGACAAGGTGCATTACACCAGCGGCATTGAAACTGGCAGGCTGTCAAAGAGCCCATTGGAAAATGATCAGGAAACACGCTAGGGAATACAGAGATGCTCCGAGACAGGGCCAACCTGTATACGGGCCTCCCAAAGTTAATCACACTGGCGCAGGGCAAACACATCAGTCTGCTTGATAAGATAGAGGAGTAACCCTGGAAAATGTTTTTGTCCGGGTAAATGGCAGCTCCAGTTTGTCTCCAGGACTTAATGCTCCTTTGAATTTGGCAGTGAGAGTGAGAAGAGGTTCCAACAGAGCTGTATTACAGTCAATGAATGAACTCCATTCCTGATGTTAAACTAATGGTTGTTGCATTAACCTCCTGGGGTCGACAGTGGCGCCCCACCCCCCCCCCCCCCCCCCCCCGGGCCCCACGACCTTCCTGCCACCCACTCTCTCTTAATTAGCCCTGTCCGGCTTTCCTAACGTAATGGATTCAAACGAAACACTCATAAGTGTAAATGTAGGTGGAATCATTTTTTGTGCACCTACACACACAGACCGCTGACACGCCACATCGCTCTCACATCCTGTTTCGCGATGACCCCTTACTTACCTGTCTATCGTTTATGACTTTTATTTATCATAGTAATCACCAAATTCACCCAGCACAGTGGTGATTGATCACAGAGGATGACATAGGGCAGTTCTCATTTGCATGAGACTCTTCAGTGGGGATATGAGAAGCAGGCAAGAATTATCTTAATTAAAGTGGATGTCATTGGGAAATGTGCACAAACAAGCAATAAAGCCTCCACCCCCTCTCAAAGACACCAAACAACACTGTCCCTGAGGGCGTCGACAAAAGCTTCACATAAACCTTATCATAAGCCATAGAGACTTCAGATATTCAGTTCAATATAAAAAAGTGTGATGAAGAGTGATGCAGAAAAGGATGCAATATTGCTGATGCAGACTGAGGCTTTTGCCAATATTTTTTCACAGAGTTTTATTCTCTAATAACAACTCCAGAGCCGCATATAAAGTATTTTTTACTTTGATAATCATTGAACATTTCTTGGGCGAATTTGTTTTGGAGAATTAAGTTACTTTCTGTTACTTTGCATAATTTATACATATATTGTGTAATGAACCAAGCAAAATGGAGCAACTGAACTAGACCGCCAGTTTTCACATATGAAAAACAGCAGAACTTTTTTCATGAAAAAGCTCAACTCAACAACTCAACTCAACTCTTTATTATTTTTAATAGAGCATTACTTAAGCTTTCACTGTAAAAACTACTCCAATAGCTTCAGATTCAGTTATATACACATTTAAATTATGATCTGAAGCAGAAACATACATTATTAATGCATTTACTGTCACTATTCCAGAATATTAATAATATTATGCCTATAAGTCCTGCATTGATTCAGTTTTCCAGATATTCCGCGGCTTATAGAAACAAATTAATTTAAAACATACCTGTAAGCACTGGACATCACAAGGTTAAAACTGCACCTTATCTCAGTGTTCCTTCAAAGAAACGTGCTGCACCTGAGACACAGATGACCTAGTATGCACTGATTTTTAGTTGATCGGCAAAAATCACTTTCACAAAAAGTTAAATATAACAGTGTCTTAAGTGCAAGTTTGACCAACTAGAAGTTAGCCAATAAGTAATCAGTCTTATTTTTGGATTTAACTTAAACTAATCTATGCATTTATGTAACTGAAAAAAAAATTAAAAAATTCTTAATTAAAATTCTTAATTTAAAATTAGATGACTAACTTATAAGACCAGTCAAAATCTTTTATACAACTGGCCCCATGTGAAGCTAAAGAATGGAGTAATGACTGCTGAAAATTCAACTCTGAAATGACTGCTGAAAATTCAATTTTACAACATATTAATATAGAAAACAGTTAGTTTAAATTTAGTGTTGTCAACTCGATTAATCACGATTAATCGATTTGACAGGGAAGACTTAATTTACAATATATTTTATACATATTTTACCAACAAATGCAGCCTGGGAGCATAGAGAATTTATTTTCCCAAACCCACCCCCCACCCCAAAAAAAATGATTCTATAAACAGTTTAACGTGATACTTTCTTTTTCTTTCTTTTTTCTTTCTTTCTTTCTTTCTCATTTTCTAATTTTTTTTGTTTTTCTTTTTTTCTTTTTTTTTTTTGTTCTTTTGTTTTTTTCTTTTTTTTTTTTTTGTTTTTTTTTTTTTTTTTTTTTTTTCTTTTTTTTTTTTTTGTTTTTTTAAAATTTGTTTGTTTTTTTTTTTTTTTTTGTTTTTTTTTGTTTTATTTTTTTTTTTTTTTTTTTTTTTTTTTTTTTATGTTTTTTTTTTTTTTTTGTTTTTTTTTTTTTTTTTATCTTTTTTTTTCTTATTTTTTTTTTTTTTTTTTGTTTTTTTTTTTTTTTTTTTTTTTTTTTTTTGTAATTTTCGTTTTTTTTGTCTTTTTTTTTTTTTTTTTTTTTTTGTTTTTTTCTGTTTTTTTTTTTTTTTTTTCTTTTTGTTTTTTTTTTTTTTTGTTTTTTCTCTGTTTTATTTTTTTTTTTTTTTTTTTTGTTTGTTTTTATTTTTATTTTTTTTTGTTCTTTTTTTTTTTTTTTTTTTTTTTTTTATTTTTTGTTTTTATTTTTTTGTTTTTTTTTTTTTTTTTTTTTTTTTTTTTTCTTTTTTTTTTTTTTTTTTGTTTGTTTTTTGTTTATTTTTTTTTTTTTTTTTTTTTTTTTTTTGTATGTACTCCCGTTTTTTTTTTAAAGATTTATTATATTTCACAGGGTGATCAGTTATCTGCTCCAAAAATTTAAAGTGGTCATATGATGCGATTTCAGTTTTTTCTTTTTCTTTGGAGTGTTACAAGCTCTTGGTGCATAATTAAGATCTGTAAAGTTGCAAAGACTATAGTCTTAAATTCAAAGAGATATTCTTTATAAAGTTAAGACTTGTCCACGCCCTCCTCTAAACCGCCTAGTTTAAAACAACGCCCCCTCATATCTGACGCCCTCATGTGTGGGACGACTTTGCATAACACGCCCAATAATGTTCACGCAAAAGAAGGCGTAACTTTTATTTTCGCTGTAGTTTTGTTGACGCTGCAGCCATGTCCTGAAGTGCTTGGTTGTGAAAAGCGAAACTACTTTGTTTGGCCTTTCAATAGAGGACGATATCGCTTCGTCATGCCCAGAGCTGATCCGTGCTGGTCGGTGAGGAAATACATAAACTTTGCGCTGTGGATTGCCAGATCGGCTTTCAACATGAACGAAGCGGAGTCCAGCCCTGGGGTCGTCACATGTGGTTGCCACAAACCCGCCGGCCGCTCCTTCGTCGAATCCGCCGGCCGCGACGTTCTCAAGCCCGCCCGCCTCTGATCCACTCAAGCCCGCCGTGTGTTATGCTGTGTTTCGTTGTGAAAGCGAAATTACTTTTGTTTGGTCTTCCAAAAGAGGACAACTAGAAAGTAGTGGTTAAGTTGTGTTTACAACACTGTTCCAGAACAGTTAACCCAAATATCCAGATGTGTGCAACACATTTTATGGAAGACTGTTTCCTGAACCTGCAGAGTAACATTAGCATACAATGAGTCTGTGCACAAAGGCTGTTTCTATAAAGTGGGGCAGTTCCAACTTTGCAAGGACAGTCTGGCGCTTCTGACTCACAGCCTGTAGTACGTTTTTTATATTTAAAGAATTTGCCACTGACGATTCAAACACGAGTTTTGAGCAGTGTAGAGTAGCGTTTGTTGTTTGTCATTTCTCCGACAACAAATGCAGACATGGTTTTATGTTTACATGGCACGATATGCAATGTGTAAAAAGACAGTATAAGTCATTATAACCAGTAATTATGTCCCCACTGGATGCAACAAATGCCTCATTTGTAATGGGTTTTATTAGTGTTGTCTCATCGCGCCAGGACACGGCATCACAGTATGGTGAGGGGCGTAACATTTCCGTCACACGCTTGAGGTATTCAGTCAATCACAACGCACTGGATAGCTGGCCAATCAGAGCACAACTCACTTTTCAGAACGATGAGCTTTGTAAAAATCGACGCATTTCAGAAAGGCAGGGCATAGAGGAGAAACAATAATGTACATTATGTGAAAAATAATGTTATGAAACGCATAAACACATTGCATTACACCAAATACACAACATAATGTTCTTTTTAGCAACATCATATGAACCCTTTAACAAAATATGTGACGTCCATTCTACTTGTGCACTATATTCCAAGTCCAAGTCAAGATAGAACTTTGAGAAGGTGTTGATTGATGGGTTGCTCTGAACTGAGATGAGAATGTTGCAAGAGTGACGTTTGGTGCAAGGACAGATCTTCTACATGTGATTGAAAGAACCCTCTCTGAGCAAATCCCTAAAACAGAGAGGATGTACTGGTTCCCACTCCCTCTGCATGGTATTGTTGTAGCACAGCTGCTTTTGATGACGGTGCCTCCCTTTGCTGCCAGTTGACTCTTATTCGAAGATAATACAAATAGCTCCTAATTTGTGGAACTGACATTATTAATTGCAGGGGGAGAAATATCTCTTCAATTGAATTTGTATTCCGTCCTCCGATTTCTTGTATGATCCAGACCCTTATTTATAACACCTAGCTAAAGTAATTCAATGAGCCAGAAATTAACCTGGTCAGACAGACTTTTCTCCATTAGTTTTTGCCCTGATTGTCTCAATAATTAAGAAGAATCAATGCCCATGTACTGTTGATTTTAAAACTCAATGCCTCTGCTGTGTATTAAAAGGCGAATTACAAGTGATTAGGATCAGGTAATTACATTGCCAGTGCATCTTTTTCTTTCTTTGTGCTTGTGAGTAATTGAGTCAGGCTCATTAGACTGAGATAGTCACATGATTTCAGACACAAGAGATGCACATTGCATTAGTGTGTTGCTTTTTCAGTTTCATGCTCTAAAGTTGAGAGAACATGGCAGGGTCAGAATTAATCATAGAACTTTAGCGACATAAATTGCTCTTGTGATGTTTAGCCATCTTATGGGATTTGCCACAGATGCTGAACAGAAGTTAGTTCGTTCTTCTTCTCTCCAAATGTTGCTGAAAACATTGCGTTCTTGAGCCAAGTGTGATGTAGACAGTTATTGGCTAATTCATGTGAAACACATCGTCTCACAATAAGACATTAGATGGATAGTTCATATTAGTATTCCAAGTCATACAACAAATTTGTTTAGAAACTGGCCGTAATTTTACCCAATTAAGAACTATTCACTTTTGTTCCAAATATTATATAATTTTTCCCATCATGCCATTATGCAATGATAAGCACATGCAACCTTGGCAATAGTTTACATAGAATATAGAAAATACTCACATTAAAAAAGCTGCGAACCGCAATGTTCGAAGATTTCCATCTAGCATCATATTTACATAGAAAAGCTAATTAAAAAAGCAGCGGAGCTGTTTGTAAACAGCTCAGAGTAATCAAGCCATCTCCATAAGAATGATCTGATTGCCAGAACGAATTTGGTGATCTCTTAACTATAATTTACCAGTAAAGACTGTATGTGTGAAAGGGGCTAAACTCTTCCTCTGCATATGCGGTGAGTTTGGGTTGCTTAACGTTCATCTGGGAAAACTCACTTGATTTGTAACATAAATCATTTAAACCTATGCCAGCACAGGAGAATACATCAACATATTTCTAAATTTGAATAATATTAAGCTTTGCATAATATCAAAATAAAATTGATTTAAACGTCGTTGAATCACATGAAACATCACCAGGCCGTTGGCGCCCTCTGTAGGTATTTCTTATAATATAGGCATATTACATTATGTATTCAACAATGTTGTTCAATAAAACCATGTACTTGGTTTTGATACTTTATTTGAGGCCAATTATTATTGCCTCATCGTTACTTTATATATAAATATAGTCATATTAAAGCCTGTTTTTCCACTTAGTTCTATTTGTATTACTAAAAAATGTCAGATTACTCACTTGTCAAAATAATAAGTAGATTACTTGATTAGCAAAATAATAATTAGTTAAGCACTAGATTAGTTAAAACATTTCAAAATACAAGTGCATTGTTTTACTTTTTGTGATTTAAAAGACAAATATTTTGTCATTTGAAAATGTCTTTAAATATTAAAACATTGTCTCGTTCTTGTGAACCAAGTATCTGCATTTTGTCTCACCTTGTGAGCTAAGTGTATTGTCACACCCCTAGTGTCTATGAGCATGATAAAGCTCATAAAGCATCATACATATTTCCAAGTGTATGATATAGCTTTCATTCTTCAGGTCAATCATATATTCATGAAAAAAAAAATCAGTTTGAATAAGGAAAGCGATAACTTTGCCATAGTATCCTTTCAAATGTTAAATTTGCCACAGCAATTGCATTCTTTGCATGTGCTGCACTTTATTTGTACCATTTTGTTTTATTAGTTTATTTATTAGAATTTGAAAGATAATAACATTGATTGATTAGTGAGATCTGATTTTAGTCCCCCAAAATAGTAGTGCAAGTCCTCGAAAGTCCTGGAATTTTATTTTGCAGTATCTGTACGAACCCTGTTTAAGTTACCAGTTCTTGGACCATTTTAATGTTTTTGTTGTTGTTAATTGAACTGAACTGTAGTTTTCTGTAGTAAACTGTCGTTGTATATTTCCTATTTTATATTCATGTCCTAGTATTTAAGTGACCATTATTTCTCTTGAACAAAACAATTTAATAAATGTCATGTTTTAGATTGTAGGTCATATTGGACATGTCAAGGACAAAGCTAACCAGCAAAACTTGATATCAAAAGCATCCTTTTGTATTGTAGTGAGTACATTTTCTTGGTATTGCTGTTTCAAATATCCCACCATAATCTGTAGTCTGAGCCTGTCAGGGGCTAATGGCAATGGCAGATACGTTACTAGGTAGTTTGTTTTTTTGGTTGCCAAATAACACTGTGTATGTGTCTGCCCCCACAACCCCCAACCCCCAGAAAAAAGTTCAGGCTCAGGTTGTATTTATTTTTTATTTTGTTGCTTAACCCTGATAAAGTACAAAAAAGGGAAATCGCAGATCAACCACCCCTTAATATGTTATTATATGTATAATATATTTCAAAATATATTATTTATTATTATTATTATTATATATTATTATTATTATCATTATTATAAAATGTTGGTTACGGTGATTACAATTAGTTCAGTATTGTGTATTTCCATGCATTTTTTTTTATTTAATAAATATTTAGTTTAGTTATTAATATAGGTTCCATATTTTTAGGTTAAATAAATCTCTGTATCAGCATGTAGTCCATGGACCTTGAAGACTTCTTTAAGTATCCTAATGAGTCTTCAATATGACATGGTACATTTAATTTAAGCATAATTTTAAGTCTCCCCAAAGACAAAATCTAAATGAATGCAGAACGGCACAACATGTTTAATGGATCTCATCTGTTTCCTGCCCAATAAATCCATGTAACATGACATTGGTTAGTGAAGTATTTATTATGTTCTCTGTAGACTATTGCCAAGGTTCACCTGTCTGTGAACCTGCAATGCTGAGAGTCCCAGTGAGAGCACAATGTTGATTATCTAAGTGCATCTTTATTTAGTTGAATACAATTATAAGTATAAAAACTTCAGAATAAAATTAGGAACCTCACTGCACATATCGTCAACCTCTTGCTTTCAGAGACTCCCAGTATTACAGAACTATATAGTTGCATTCATCCACATTTAATCTAGTTATACATTTGTAGAGTATGGCGATAATAGCATCAGTTTGACATCGATTTGTCAAAGACATAATTGATTACCCTTTATTTCATTTTCAGACTCACACATGAGCGGCTAATGATCAATCTGATCGATTAAAGGGTCAGAGTGTGGGTCTTCATGTGGGTCTTATTAGATTTAGGCTGGTCTGGTATAATACTGTTTCCTCCCTGTCTGGAGTCTTGATTGTGTCCTGATGTGTACTTGAAGAATGTGAATGAAGGAGAGGATAAAGGAGGAGTCTTTTAGTGTATGGGAAAAAAATGGGAGTACATGCAATAGTCATTTACTGCCAGCAAGAAAGTCTGTGTGCAGCACGCTTCAGTGATTTTCACTCTCTCTCTGGAGAATGGTGGAATCAGCAGGGAATAGTGTTGGAATGCTTTGGTAATGCATTTTTACCTACTACTTTCCTTTATATAACTCACTGCAGTTAATACATGAGAACAGTGTTTCACAGTTTTTTTTTCTTCTATGTAACTATGTAAATATATTTTCATATCATATGATCATCAACACCAAATCTGAAATGTATTTATTTTAATTCACATGTATACTGTCATATATGGAATAAAAACAGAAAATATATTTTAATTTGTAATATATTTAAATTTGAAATATTCAAAAGTAAAAAAAATTTGTGGGGAGGATTTATGTTACCAGGGCGGCTGGTTTTGCATTTATTTGATCAAGAATAAAATAAATAAATAATAATAATATAATAATAACAATAATGTGAAATATTTTGACAAGTAGTAAAGTAACTGTTTTCAATTCTAGTATGCTTTAAAATGTAATTTATTCATGTGGATGCAAAACTGAACATTCAGCAGTTATTAATCCAGTGTTTAGTGTCACATGATTCTTTAAAAAAATATTTAAAAATGCTGATTTGCTGCTCAAGAAAAAAAATCTTATTATTATCAATGTTGAAAACAAAGTTGTGTTGCCTGCATGCTTTATGTTTTGGGCAAACTGTGATACAATAGTTTTTCAGGATTTTTTGATGAATAGAAAGTTCAAAAGAACAGCATTTTTTTTATTTATATATATCTTTTCTTTTCTTTCTTTTTTTTTGTAACAGTAAAAGTATTTTTTGTGAAAGTATTTACTGATACTTTTGATCAATTGAATGCACCCTTGCTATATGAAAGTATTCATTTTCTTCAAAATCTTACTAGTTCCAAACTTTTTAGTGTATATTTTACATATTTTGGCATTATTATTAATATTATTCTGCCCATTAAATCGTATGTCCAAAGATGTATATTATCATTATTTTTTAGATGTACAGTAAATTCATGTAATACATTTCAGCTAATGCACCACCAGAAGAAGAAAAAAAGATTACATTTAAATGCATGTTTTATTTTAAAATATTACAGATGGGACAGCAATGTCACAAAGGTTACTGGGATGGCACAGACATGTACGTAGTTCTGATGCCAACTATAGAAATGTTGGCTTTCCAAACCGACATAATCAAATTATTGTCTTTATTCACCTACTCTCACCATATCAATCTCCGTCTTGTTTTGGGATGCATCTGCATGCTCACATCTCACATGCCAAACTACAGGGCAGTACTGAGGCCACAGAGGGGATCATGGGTTATAACCTGCCCTCTGTTCGTGACCTGTACAGCTCCAGGGGAATGACACGGTTGAATAAGCAAGTCTGACCTCCGCCGCTCAAGTCACCACCTGTTTCAAGCAAAAATGGCTGAGGTCAATCATGCTAAAACCTGCACAGGTTTCTTTTACTCCTGCTGTGTCCTGCTATAACAATCCATTTGGTCCGTAATTCGCCTCTCGGTGGACGCAGACTTCTGTCACACAGTTTTCTGCACATTTGTTACACTGCATATGGATCCCCTTTATATATTGTGACATATGGACAATTGACTAGTTCTCATTTTGCATGGCTCGTTATAGAGTCTACTTATGTGCAGTAATTAGGCTTATTCATGAGAATCTATTGTTTGCTCTGCCAATGCATATATTCAGTCATCTGCAACAAATGAGTCCAGATGCCCTACATTTTACATGAAATTTAAAAACCATTGTCATGCAAATGTATTTCATGCTTGTTCCCATTACAAATGTATGCCATTTAATTCTGCACCATTTTGGTTTCAGAATAGTATTTTTAGAAATATATATAATGTAATAATATTAACCAGGTATTTCTAACTATTTAATGTTATTTTATTTATTTTTTTATTCTTTATTCTTTCCGCTTGCACAACACACAAAAGCCAGCTGTATATATTTTTTCCCATTATACCTGTCAAAAATGAATATACATTTTGATTGTTCTCCTAGCTTTACTAGATGGCAGTGTTTTCACTTCTAGTAACGAAGAATGCTCCGGTGAAGCAAGGTTTTTGCCTTGACATGAACAGGGGACAGGGGAAAGCATCCTGGACCGCACTGTTCCCCACAGACCTGTGACTCTATGCCAGCTCACCCCTTGTCCCACCTGCCACACACACTACCAAACAAAAATAAAACAAAAATACCTCACTATCGGATCGCGCGTCAGTGTGTTTTCATACAAAAACTAGCTTGCTTAAACAAATAAATAAATCAGTGTCTTAAAAGTATTATACAATATTAAAGTAATATAGAATTATATTTACTTTGAATATAAAAGATTATAAAAGCATTACTATTTAATAAATATTATTACTAAATGTTTTATGTATTTCTTTGATCTATCTATTTATTTATTTAAATCTTGACAATTTCAATATATTGAACAGTTAAAATGAATTATGGCACAAAACAAAGAACACTCTTTACATCCCCCTGTCTCACTTAAACTATTGTCGCACTTTATACTACGACCACCTCCAACCCACACCCACAAACTGTACCACCACAGTCCAATTCAGCGCGACGAGACTTGTCGACCATTGCTCACCACCCGCCATATCACCTGCCCACCCCAGCCCACATCCACACCCCCCCATGTCTACTACGAGCGGCTACATATGACCTCTTTATTCGGATCATTCGCAAAACCTCTTCGGAGAGACCATCGACCTCCAGAGTGCCCCGTCTTACCTTTTAGATTCATGCAGCTCAGATTCTGCATTAAAGCAAAAGATAACAATTTTAAACTTCATGGTAAATGTTTTAAATGTCAGTTTTCAATCAAATTATTATGCTGATATTGTAATCTGTAATAAGAAAAAAAATCGAAATATCTTCATTTATATTAATGATCTCAGACTTTTGGACTCTGCCATATAGAGATAAAAGTAAGAGGGCAAGAGACAAAGAGGTGCTGAGAACAAGCACAAATGAGCCAAAGTGATTTTGGGGTTTGTTTCCTGTAAGCACTTTTTTCTTCTTTTACAAAGTTGCTTTTGGCGTGACCTGATCGGATAAACAGAGCGTGGAGTGAGCAGAGCTCTTGCCCCTCTGAACAGAGTGTCTCCTTCTCGCTGCCCGTCCACAGATAAGAGCAGAGACCAGAGGAGAGCACCTTTCACATGCGCTGAAGTTCCTCTCATATATGATAAGATGAGCTTACCTATAGAAAGCTGAGATTGGTATAGAAAGTTTCTTCCAGGACGGGTGGGGAAATGTACTTCAACGCTGCTTTAATTATTTACATGGGCTGTCAGAAGGGTTTGAATATGTGCAACGGATTTGCTTGAGCTCCAGGGACATTAATAGGAAAGCGTTTAAATGGTGTTGAGACATCAGGGAACAGCTGGAAATCACAGTCAGGAGTTTGATCATGGCATTGTGTACACTGCCTGCAGGCATTTGAAATCTAAGGGGAGGTCACACTTTGATAATCAAAACTAAACTGTCACTGAGCATTGCTGATTCTCCTGTGCATCAGCCATGAGATCAAATGTGTTTGGCTGCTTATGGTTGCGGCGTGTAACATGGAGCTTTGAAGTGGCTCCTCTGCTGTTTAAAACTGTCTTTAATTAGTGTTGGATGTTGGAAATGATATGCGAAGACTCTTCATATCTGAGCCAAATACTGTACCATTGATCAGAAGTTTTAGTAGAACTGTACCAGATAATCACACACTCAAACAAACCATACAGCTCTTTCCTTTTTCAGTCTTCTTTGCTATTCACTTGAACAAAGAAAACTTGCCTTCCTTCTTTCCATCCATCCATCCATCCGTCCATCTGTCCATCATGGATTTTAATTTATTCTTCCCTTCATTCTGTTCCCTTCCTTTCCTGATCTTTCTTTCTTTCTTTCTTTCTTTCTTTCTTTCTTTCTTTCTTTCTTTCTTTCACTTGAACACACACAGAATACATTTCTTTCTTTCTTTCTTTCTTCCTTCCTTCCCTTTCACTTGAACACGCACAGAATACCTTTCTTTCTTTCTTTTTCTTCTTTCCTTTCTTCCTTCATTAATTCCTTCATGACCTCACTTGAACACGCACGACTACCTTCTTTCTTTTCTTATTCTTTATTCCTTTCCTTCCTTCCTTCCTTCCTGCCTTCCTTCTTACATTCATCTCCTTCCTTCCTTCCCTTTTACTTGAACACACACAGAATACCTTCTTCTTTCTCTTTCTTTCTTTTTCTTCTTTCTTTCTTTATGTCTCCTCCTCCTTCACTTGAACACGCACAGAATACCTTTCTTTTTTCTTTTTCTTTCTTCCTTTCTTCCTTCCCTTTTACTTGAACACACACAGAATACCTTTCTTTCTTTCTTTCTTTCTTTCCTTCTCTCTCTCTCTCTCTCTCTCTCTCTCTTTCTTCTTCTTTACTTTCTTTAACGTGAACAGGAATAAAGCATTCTTCCCTACTCATTCTTCTCTTCTTTTTTCGTTATTTTTATTTAATTACTTTCTTTCATTCTGTTCACTCAGACACACAATCATTTTCTTCCGTTCTTCCTTCCTTCCTTCCTTCCTTCCTTCCTTTCTTGAATAAAAGTTCAAAGGCTGAAACTAAACTAGGCTTGAACTGTTGCCTCACTGTTTGCCTGAGACTCAGTCAAGATTAGTTTCCTCAGCATCATGCCCATGAATGTCAGCTTCGAAGAGAATAGGTCAATAACCCTATCACCCTCAGGGGGACTGGACTGTCCAGCAGAGACATTTAAAGAGAGAGATTTGAGTTCGAGAGAGGGAAAGGCAGGGAGACAAATGATGTTTGGAGACACTTAAGCAGTTTTCTACAACACAGGATTGATGCAGCTATTTGAAAAAGCTCAGACAAAATTTCCACTTGGCAGCGCATTGCATGTAATCAGATTGTTCTTCTTAACAGGTAGGAAGTGCCTTCTTGGCCATTTTTACCCAGTAATTAGGCCTACCCTATAATTCAGCGTTAAATCAATGCATTGTTTGTTTGGTCTTGGTTTTTCCAGCAGAACTCCACTCATGTCGTACTCAACCGTATTATCCCAACTCCCATATTTTGATTCTAGTTTATCTTTCTTGAGATCCGCTTCTGTAATTTGTAGTTCTCACACATCACCAGCAATTCCAAAAATTCCGGCATTCAAGTTCTGAGCCACCCGACCCTCTTCTTGTTTTCAACCAGCTGAAAGTGTTCAAGTCATGGCCCATTCCTGAGATTGTGCTGAAAAACACTGATTGACGTTTGTGACTGAGCAACACTTTGGTGAAAACCCAGCTAAATAAAGAGCTTGCAGGTGAGGTACACAATACTTTTAACACCAAAATTGACAAAATTCTTATCAGGATTTATAATACTACCACACTAGTTCACATTCACATCACACCATAGTTTATCATGATGAAGTCTTAATAACCCAACTTTCACAATCAACCTGAGTCTGCTTAATGTATTGTGTAAAAATGGAAAAGACCTTTCATTTTTAGACCTTTCCAACCTTTCCAAATTCACAAAGTAATTATTGGCAGTAAAAAATTACAACCGGATATGTAAAATATAAGAATTATATCCTTAAATATAAACCGACTCTTAATATGTAGATGGCGGTACAGTGTCAGCTCAAGGTGAAGTTAATATCAGATTCATATACTCCTAACTAGTTCCCATTCTTTGACATGTAATGGCAGGAATGCCTCATTCCTGTGCCATTGTCTGTGTGTTTATAGGCAAAGGATGGTTGAATCTTATTATGCATCTCCTCGTAAAGTAAGTGCTATCCATTATTTCTGTGCTCCAGCCACTGGACGTGATAGTGGATGGAACGGTCTCATTGCTCCTATCAGATGAAGCGGGATAATTAGAAACTCAGTGGTGTGTTTAATCGGGCAAATAAAAAAACTTTACCACTCGCTGTGCTACCACTTTTCATCCGGCCCGCGTGCCAGAGCGCTTCATCTTTCCCTCCGTCTCGTGCTTTCGCTTGCCTAGAGAGTCGTGGAGGAAGTGAGAAGACGTCTAGGGTTGTGGCAAATAACCCGGGTGCGGAAGAACTTGGGTGAACGAGTAATGAAGCGTGCTGATTGGATATTAAGTGTCACCTCATTCTTATCAACAAACAGATTACTTTAATAATAGCTCATGTTTCTTTGGTTTCACTCCTAGTGTTGTTTAATTAGAAAATAAACTTGTAGAGGTGTGCTGACTTTGATGACGTTTGTTGTTGGCCCCCAGGAAGTAACTAAAGTGCAAGTTTGGTGAATTCGGTCTTGCTGGGTGGAGTATTCTCCTCTTGAAGACAGTTTTAATTCTGTTTATGAGCATCATAAAGTCCTCTTGGTGCACGCTGCATGGTACACTCGTTAAAGTGAAATGGCCTGCTCTTAACACAGGGCTCTCTCTGCATCACTGCAGCGGTCAGTTATACAGAGACCTCTCCTGCTCACTCACGCAATGTTCTATTAAAGCTCTACCTCAAGGGTTCTTCTATGTCTTTTTTTAGATAATGATTATTATCATTATTATTATTTACCAACATAAAGAGTCTTTCTGCACTTTTGTGGTACAAGTCGTAGTTTTGGCAAAAATAATATGAATGAGAAAGTCATCATACATGATGAAGTCATATGAGTTTATCAGATGTATATTTGGACATCCAAAATATTATAACAATATACATAATATACAAAGTATACATTTCTCCCTTAAGTTAAAATACAAGAAGACAATGGCAGTTAATAATAATTTTATTAAGAATGTTTTGTGAATTTGGCACCAGAAATATATAACGGAGCTATTAAAGATGGCCTGTGTCACTATGTATCATTCTCTAAACCTTCAGTGGAAATCTCGCTTTGTAAAATTGAGAAGATCTTGAGACAGTTCACTCCTTGACCTCAATCTTTGTGGAAAACAGTTGGCGTAGACATTGCTGGCCTTTGTGCTGGAACTTTCCGTAGCAAGTAAATGAAGACTAATTTGTCTCTTTAGTTTGCTTGCTACTTTATCCCACCGAATTAAATCCCTTCAGATTAGTGTAACCACACATGTAGACTAGAACAGTCTAATATGTGACCTCTCGCTTACCCCATTAGTGTCTAAGTGAAAGCATTAACAGGCTAATTTTGAGCTGGTTCTTTTTATATCAGAGCAGTGTGATGCTGTAGAGTCCTACTGTTTTTCCACAGCCACACATAATACTTAAAATCTCACATTTAAAGGGATTTAACTCAACCAAATAAATAAATAAAATAAAAATTCTGTCATCATTAATCATTTAGAACATTTGTTCCTTAAAGGGGTTAGTTCACCCAAAAATGAAAATTAGGCTGCGTTTTACTCACCCCTGAGGCATCCTAGGTGTATATGACTTCATCATGAATCCAATCGGAGTTATAATAAAAAAAAATGACTTTGATCTTTCAAGCTGTTTAATGCCACCCAGCGGGTGTTGCATTGCTTCAGTCCAAAATAACTTAAATAAAAATCGCCCATCCATAAAAAAAAGTGTCTCATATGGCTCCGGGGGGTGAACAAAGGCCTTCTGTAGCGAATCTATGCGTTTTTGTAAGACGAATATCACTATCAAAATGTAATTATCACTTGAATAGCTTGCGCTCACTGTTGTACACGGAAGCAGTTCCGGGAGGATGACATATGAGGTCGCTTTGCGCATGCGCCGCTCAGAAGTGACGCACGCGGAAACGCAGCGGATAGATCAAAACAAAACAATGGTCACTTATTATAAGTACAAAATGAGGATTTGTAAAGAAGAATGTCAGAGGATTTTGATATAAGCCCAGAGGAGACTGGTTTTCCTTTGCTAAATGAGGAAACTTTGCTTCCTTTGATCCTGTTAACAAACGTTGATTTTCACGAGACTCACCGGCGCATGCACAACGCCGACATCATACGTCATCAGCCCGGAACTGCTTCAGTGTACAACAGTGAGCACAAGCTACATTAAAATGATTATTACGTTTTGAATATGGATATTTTCTTACAAAAACTCATCGATTCGCTACAGAAGGCCTTTATTCAACCCCCGGAGCCGTGTGAAACACTGTTTTTTTATGGATGCGCGCTTTTTATTTAAGTTCTTTTGGACTGAAGCAATGCAACACCCGCTGACTGGCATTAAACTGCTTGAAAGATCAAAGACAATTTTTTATATAAATATATATTCGTCTGAAAGAAGAAAGTCATATACACCTAGGATGTAACCTAGGACTCACTGGGGGTGAGTAAAACGCAGCCTAATTTTCATTTTTGGGTGAACTAACCCTTTAAAACACATAAGGAGAGATTGTAAAGAATGAACTGGTTGCTAAATTTTTGTGCTAAGAAAGAAAGTCAAGTGAGTTTGGAACAGCTTGAAAGTTAGTACATTTTTCTTGAATTCTTAGGTAGTCTGGTTGTTTTTAAGAGGCTTAAGAGTTTAAAAGCTCAAAAAGAGGTCATCAGTGTTTCTCATTATGGCAGAATGTTTCCCGGTAAAAAAAATAGCTCACCCAAAAGTGAAAATTCACTGAAAATTTACTCACCCTCAGACCATCCAAGATTTAGATGAGGTTGTTTCTTCTTAATTGGAACAGGCTGAAGAATTAGATGACATCACTTGATCCTCTGGAGTGAATGGGTGCCGTCAGAATGAGAGTTCAAACATCTTATAAAAACATCCCAATAATCCACAAGTAATCCACATGAAAAGCTGCATGTTTGTAAAAAAACACATCCATCAAGGCATTTTTTTAAACTTTAAACCGTTGCTTACAAAATCCATAATGAAAATTCCCTCCAACCCCTGTCATCTTCTCACATCAAAATATTCCTTTAGAACTGTTTTGGACTGTTTTCATTTGTAAACATTGCTTGATCTGTGCATATTTCTCTCCTGATTCAGACAAGATGACCTTTTTTACTGGAGAAAACAATATTTTAGGCAGAGGACTCACATTTTAGATAGAATCAATGCTTTGAAGTTAAACACATCTGTTTTGACTCTCATTCTGTTTTGGCACCCATTTACTGCAGAGGATCATTGGTGAATGATATAATGCTAAATTTCTCCAAATCTTTTCCTATGAAGAATGAACAAACTTATACACCTTGGGTGGCCTAAGGTGAATACATTTTAAGTTTTTTTTTTTTAAGGAATAGTTCAGCCAAAAATGGTTGTGTGTGTGTGTGTGTGTGTGTGTAATTTCCCCTTAAAAATAAAGAGCTGAAGATTTCCCCTTTAAACAGACACTGTACAATTTCTGAGTTTGGGAGTGTGACTGAAACTTTATGTCAGCTCTATAAACAGGCAGGAGGGAAGAGTAATAACTCGAGGGATTTGTGACAAGCCATTTTTCGGAGGCACCCCACAAGGCCCCAATTCAAAGCGCAGTCAGAGAGAGCAGGAGGAGAGCGGGTACTGATGGGAGATGAGCAGACTCTTATTACCACCGCACAGCCTTCCTGGCTAAGAGACAGTGAAGGAGGCAGGCTGAAGAATAGTTATGTCAGATGGATACAAGGTCTCTAAATGGAGGAGGCACCTTTGTACAGGCATGCGCCTTTGTGTGTGCGAGAGTAAGTGTGGCGGGATAAGTGAGGATAGTGCTCTGCTGTCCTCTGGTGATATTCAGGTTGGTCTCATTATGTAGGTAATTCCTTTGGCACATCTCTGGCGTAATGGGAGATGATGGTAATGATGTTTTAATGGCCGGCGCTGTACCCGGTGGCGAGATTCTAATACACGCTTTGCTTCTGCCACTCGCCAAGAATCAAGATTAATAGAAACGAACAGCCATTATATTTACATGAGAAATCAAATCTGAGCGCTGCTGATCTGGGCCTCTGTCAGTCTCTCTCGCTCCACGGGTCTGTTCTTTTGTCTGCTCTTTCCGCCTCTTCACTCTAATCCACATTTTTGAAAGGAGCCTGCGAATCGGATTTCATCTATTGGCTTTTGGTTTCAGTGGCTGAGAGGAAAGCTCGGGTCCAGCTTGAGTGGCTAAGCGGGCCTGGAGATCCTTCCCACGGCGGAAGGAGGAGGAATGCAGCTCGTGAACACAACGAGGTCATTCTAGGGACTCTGTGTTTGTTTTTGGCTGCTTATAATCCAGTGGATGATCTCTCCATCAGTGCCACTGGTTAGAGTAGGGCCAATGCTGCCGGGCTAAATGTTATAAATAAATGATTGGAGGTGGGTGACAATGAAAAACTGTGGGAACACAGAGGACCTTCTTACTTTGGTTAAGGGGATTTGCTGGGATTATCTTGACATTTAAATGAGTAGGAAAATAACTGTATGTGATTTAATCTTCAAGCTGTTGGCAATGTCAAGAGCACAACTGAATACCCCAAAGTATCATGCTTATGTCTGACTAGCATCATAAAGATTTGTTTTGGATTATGTAAGATTATATTTGTTTGTTTGTTCATTCCTCAATTGTGTTGTATTGATTGATTGATTGATTCATTCATTCATTCAGTTTTTACTTATTTGTAAGTCACTTTGGATAAAAGCCACATTTTTTATTTTATTTTATTGTATTTTTTTGTATTTTTTATTTTATTTATTTTATTTTATTTTATTTTGATTATTTTATTTTTTTAGTTTATTTTATTTTTTTTATTTTATTTTATTTATTTTATTTATTTATTTATTTTATTTTATTCCCGGTCTATATTCGTTAAATATATTTCAGACACAACGTAATTGTGTATTGAGATTTAACCAGCCTAAGATGATTGCTGGTCGTTGCTGGTCTCTAGCTTGGTTCCCGTGATGTTAAAGGGCTTTAGGGGCACGTTTTAGCTGGTCAGGCTGGACAAAGCAGCTGGCTGCCCAGAGAAACACCAGCTGGGAGTCTGGCTAGACCACCTGAAGACTAGTGAACCGCCTATGCCGTTGTAAGATTTTTTTCTTCTCTTCTGACTCGAACTGCAAATACTGCTGCTGAAAATTCAGCTTGGTCATCACAGGAATAAATGACATTTGAAAATATATTAAAACACAAAACAGTTATTTAATGTAATAATTGTTCACAATATTACAGTTTTTCTGTATGTATTTTTTATCAAATAAATGCATCCTTTATGAAAATAAGAGACTTTTATTTATAAAAAAAATCTAACTTTTGACTCGTATCTTGCCTTCACTATGACAAAAATCAAAAATATATCACTTTATATTACCAACGGCATGTCAAACAGAAACATTAAGACATGTATTCCAAGCGAGCTCCAAGTGTTTTTCCGTTTTGTTCTGGATCTGTTTGTGGAAGAGAAGGTAATTAGCAGGTTGCTTTGATAGGATGACATCAGTCTGACTGACTCACTTGAGCGTGTGGGGTGTGTAGTCTCGGTGGATCCTCTATTGAATTATTCAGTCCATGTTATGGCCACTCATTACAGAGATGTCATTACCTCTTCTGTGTTTTCAGGACAGCTATTGCATTATCATAATAATCAATTTCACTGACTGCAGGGCTATCTGAGCAGGGACTAAGAATGTGTGTGTGTGTCTGTATAGGGCATCGTAACTGCCTGGGTGTACTGATTCATTAAGGATATTTGTCTTACTAGTGTAGAAGTGCGCACATGGCTTGTGCATGCATGTTTGTGTGTGCTGTGTGTTTGTATGTGTCCGGGGAGAGGTCTTTCTTGACTCAGTAAAATTTGCAGTTTTCCTAAAGTCAAGCTTTGGCAGCCTCCCTTTCCATTTAATTAGAGCGAAAGCATCTGCATTGGGGTTTCTGACCTCAGAAAAGGAAGGCGGAGCGGGAGGCAGAAAAGGAGGGAGTGATACAAAGAGAGACTGTCAAAGGCAGACTGATAGACTGACATGTATGAAACAGGATTTTCTCAGTTATACTGGTCACCTTATGATGAATTTAGTTCACTAATAATTGTGTACATGTACTTCTGTGCACAGAAAAGGTTCTCAGGCAAAAATTGCCAATGGGTTGATGCCTGGTGTGTGAATAATACCCATTAGTTACATTTGTGATGTTTGTGTATGTGGTTTAAATTTTGAGCATAAATACTCTTCTTCCTGTACATGTCTTGGCCGGGATTTCTAAATTGCTTAAAATGTCTGGGTTATAGCCTAGTTTTTTTTTTTTCTATTAAAATGCTCTCTACGGTCCTCATACATTATATGTACGGGTATTTGCATTGCTTTGACCGTTCTCTGTAATTCCCATCTTCTCACACACCATGATTGGTTGATTAAGTACAATGCCTGCATTCTATTGGCCAAACTACTTTTCAGTCTTTACCTGTGTATGAAAACAATTGGAAAACAAAGCCAAAATATGGACATTTAGGCAGTTTAGAAATCCTATGTTTTCCCCCTAGTAAAATTTTTTTTAAATTAAGAAATGTTGAGTAATGTTATTAATTAGAAGTTTATTAGTTATTTATTTAAAAATAAATAAATAAATACAGAAATAAATAAATAATATACATTAAACATACTGTATAATTAAACAAATCTGGTTAAAATACCTGGGTATTACCATCTGATACTGTAGCATGGTATCACTTTAGTAAGTTTTGTAAAGGATTAAGCACATGGTTTGAGAACTTCCTTTTTTCTCATTGTATAACTTTGCTTTTATATAGCAGAGAGGCGTTTTTATGACTCAACATTCTGCTCTTCAAAAGAGATCAAAAGTTGTTGTTTTTTATGTTCACAATTTAGGCAAAAGCTAAAATGCACAACTCACTTATATAAGAATAGTCATGGGAGGGCCACAGACTTTTCTGTGGGTAAATGTTGTATGGAAGCGATAATCTTCTAAACTGCCAAAAACTGACGCAGAAATTTCTTACCAATACATTTATAAACTTGATATAAACTTACCAAGAGGTCAAGGTTTGGCTGGTTAGACCCTGGTAAAAAAAATCCTGTGACCAATATTTTAATAATAATAATTATTATTATTAAATTAAATTAAATTATTAAATTACTACTATTAAATTACTACTACTACTAAAAAAATACTTTAATTTAATTTAATAATTTTTTATTGATTGGTCACATGGAATTTATGGTGGTCATTCACTCATAATGTTCTGTGGTTCCATTAACAAAGTTGCCATACTTCAACTAATGTAATTGACATTGCAATAAATTGGATTGATAATTGATGATTGTCTCCAGACATCCTTGGTCATTACATACTGTATGTTTAGGAAAACGTTGCTTCTGTTTTACAAGAGAGTGAAAATCTATGGGCATGTGGCTGATAGATTTTTAGTAGTGGACTTTTTATTCTACTGATGCACTGAATTAGATATAAAAGTCCCTATGGAGTACCTGTGACTGTTATTATTGCTGTTGGCTGTAATTACAGCACATGTGCTTTTACAGGCTCTACACAAGCTGTTATTCTGATCGTAATTAAACTCTCTCTCTCTCTCTGCCATCTCTTTATTTTTCTCTTTCTAGTCTTTTCATTCTGTCCCTTGTGGTATTGTTCTGGGTGAGGGCTGAAGGTTAAATTAGGTGGCTTCGGTGAGGATCTTTCAATGTCATCCATTTTTAACCCCTACTTCCCATCCTGGGCTGGTTTCAACAGATTCCATGACGGACCAAGGCAACAACACAGCTGTGAGGACGAGTACATCAGACTTATTACTGTGTTCTCTCAATCCAGCCTGTATTCTGTCAGGTACGGCAGCAGCGTGACGGCATCGCCTCAGACAGGCACAGATGCCCTGAGGGGGATTGTATGCCAGTCAGAGGGTAAAACATCCTTGACAGAGGAAATGTCCTTGTGTAAACAAAAGAATAAATCAATAAATAAATTCATATATAGATAAACTGACATTTGTGCTATAAGGTAATGTATTCCATGCTGAATTGAATACCTTGGAAGGTTCTTAAAGAGATAGTTCACTGAAAAATCAAAAATAAATTTCACTCTTTTTTTTTCTCATACAACAGCTGCTCACAGTTAGCTGCTCTGTCAAGCTCCAAAATGCACCATACAAGTACCAACATTTGTGTGTGTGTGTGCGCACATTGGTTTTCTTGAAATTGAAATTGAAATAATATACCACTATTATTATTAACAGATCAAAAAGTTCAAACAAACTATAAATATAATTAATAATATAAATAATTAATATAATTAATGTAAATTACAAAGTACAATACAGTCTATATAAAATAATAATAATAAGAAGGATATTTTATTATGTTTTATTTTATATTTAACATATTATTTTAGAATGATTTTTCATGGATCATTTTAAATTACTTGAACACATTCAAATAGAAAACTGTTATTTTTAAATTGTAATAATATTTTGCAATATTGATGTTTTACTGTTTTTTAATCAAATGAATGTAGCCTTGGTGAGTATACATACAAATAATTATTCAAATTTTTCAATAGTGTATACAACATTTCCATGTACTTCCAGGAAACACCTCTCAATAATCACAATGTATACTTTCATTGATAAAAAATAATTATCATCCATTAGTTGAGTTTTAAAAAAAAAAAAAATATCGGTACCCATCTGTGGTTTCAATTTACACTTTAGTTTATAATTGTATGTTACTTTGTCTATCTGGTCCTTATAAAAAGCTATCAAATAGCTTCTGAAAATGTAGAATATTGTTCACAAGTCATATGGAAGTTCACAAGTCGTACTCTATCGCATACCTTGTCAGTATCATGCGCTCGCTTAGCACTTTGTTGTGATAAACAGTAAAGTGTGTTCAGCTGAATTCAATTTCCGTTTTGTCAAACGGTATAAAAAAGTTTAGTATACCACAGCAGCGGTCACGGCAGCCCTCATGTGAAGGCCTCCTCGTGTGAAGACCGAAGAGTGTAAAGACCATCGACTCTACCGTGTGACTCCACGGAGTAGGGACACCGGCAAGGGACATAAGTATAGTTTTTAAATCATTCTCTTTCCTACTAATTGTTTCCCTTCTGTTTTCAGTTTTTCATGGCCAACTCTTACTATGTTTCCATATCCCTACTATTACTACCACTCACAAACCATGCATCACACACTATAGGCAGCGAATTTCTAACAACCTGCACACTTTGCCTATGTCTGCTAATACACTACTTTTTTTCTATTGGTCTATGGAATTGTCAGTCTGCAGTAAACAAAGAAGATTTCATTACATCTATTTCTAGTCATTTAAGACTAAACCTCATGGCACTGACAGAGACATGGATCAAACCAGAGGACACTGCTACACCCGCTGCACTCTCCAATAATTTCTCTTTTTCCCACTCCCCCCGTCTGACTGGAACAGGTGGAGGTACTGGCCTGCTTATCTCTAATGATTGGAAATGTATTCCTTTACCTTCTCTGGGTATGAACAGCTAATTTGAATCACATTCAGTCCACTATTACCCACCCTTTTAAAATCCATTTTGTAGTTGTTTATCGACCCCCAGGACAACAAGGTAACTTCTTGGATGAGTTAGATGTGCTGCTCTCAACCTTTCCTGAGGATGGTACTCCCCTAGTTATGCTTGGAGACTTCAACACCCACCTAGATAAACCTCAGGCTGCAGACTTCCACACTCTGCTTGCCTCTTTTGATCTCAAGAGAGTGTTAACCTATGGCTACCACAATCAGGCAAGGCATGGCAAGTTTATTTATATAGCACATTTGGTACACACTGGTAATTCAAAGTGCTTTACATCAAATAAAATAAAAACAATAATCACAACAATAAAACAAGGAATTTAAAAATCTTTGAAAATAATTTGTTTAAAAATTGATTTAAGAGGTTTAAAATGAAATTAAGAAAACGATTATACATATAATACAGTGCAATCAGTTCAGACATCGCACAGTGCTCATTCAATAAATGCACAGTAAACAGATGAGTTTTGAGTCTGCATTTAAAAGTGACAATGTTTTAGCACATCTGATCTCTTCTGGAAGATGATTCCAACTGCAGGTGGCATAATAACTAAAAGCACATTCCCTTTGTTTTGTGTGAACCCTCGGTATTTCTAAATGACTCGATCCTAATGATCTGAGTGGTCTGTTACTGTTAGGTTATATTCATTGAACATATCTGCTATGTATTTAGGTCCTAGGCCATTTAGTGATTTATAAATGAGTAAAAGTACTTTTAAAATCAATCCTAAATATAACTGGAAGCAGTGTAAGGACCTGAGGACTGGTGTAATATGCTCAGATTTTCTGGTTCTAGTCAGAATTATGGCAGCAGCGTTCTGGATGAGCTGCAAATGTCTAATGGTCTTGTGAAGGCCGGTGAGGAGACCACTACAATAGTCCACCCTGCTTGTGATAAAGGCATTTTAGTTTCTCCAAGTTTTGACTGGAAACAAAACATCTAATTCTTGAAATGTTTTTGAGATGATAGTATGCTGATTTAGTTACAGCTTTGACATGACTACTGAAACTAAGGTCTGTCTCCAGAAACACACCAAGATTCCTCACTTGATTTTTAGTTGTTTGACCCCTAAAATCAAGGTATGCATTCACCTTGAGAACACCTTGAGTCATTGCACCGTTTCCAAATGCAATGACTTCGTTTTTTTCTTTTTTTTTTAACTGAAGAAAGTTCTCGCACATCCAACTGTTAATTTCATCAATGCATTGGCAGAGGGAGTCAATGGGGCTGTAGTCATTTGGAGATAAGGCTAGGTAAATCTGGGTATCATCTGCATAGCTGTGATAGGCGATTTGGTTCTTTCTCATTATTTGACTTAGTGGGAGCATATACAGGCTAAACAAGAACGGTGCAAGAATTGATCCTTGTGGGACTCCGCATTTCATGGACGTCCACTTAGACTTATGCTCTCCTAACTCACATAATAACCTCTCCCTTCTAATATGACCGAACCATTTAATTACCCTGCCAGAAAGCCCGACCAAGTTTTCCAGTCTCTCTGGTAGTATGTTATGATCGACAGTATCAAACGCAAGCACTGAGATCTAGTAGTACCAGCACTGATATTTTGCCAGATTCTGAATTTAAGCGAATATCATTTATTATCTTAATGAGTGCTGTCTCTGTGCTGTAGCGTCTGGACCACTCAAACACACAATATATATTTTGTTAGCTAGATTTCACAAATACTTTTGTAACACCCCAGGACGCCGAACAGGACACTGGTTTCATGGTAACCCGATACATTTACAACTTTGTGGAATGCGAGCAGACTCTCAGCTGCATTCTCCAGAAACAAGGGGAACAAATGCACAGTAGAAATTGACTCTTCTCTGATTAATTAATAGGAAAACCTTTCTTTAAATGAACACACATATTCTTCAGGCCATTGTGTATATTATTGCTGTTTTGTATTAATCTGTTGTATTATAGACTATTTTTATTCATGCTTACGATAAACCACTCATTCATATAACCTTACATATAGCTTGTTTAGTATCTATGAATTTGTCTTCTGATTATCTAAATGAGAGTGTATATTATATGTTGTACATAGGCAATATAGTAAGTGCCCTGAGAACCTTTAGTATTTTCGATTCAAGTTCCAAATACTAAGTACCATGTTTCCACACAAAGAGACATAAACTCCACAGGATCTCAAAACGCACACTTGGGATTCCGGCTTTTCTCATTGGATAAGCCCATCTTGAGAGGAGGGGATCTTCTCTGACCTTAAAGCTGACACACCATGTGGCCCGCCCAGTCGGTGGTTCGGTCAGATGCAGATGAAGATGTGAGAAACGCTTCAGGATACCAAAGCTTGTGCCAGGCCTTTCGGCCTCGACTTTCCATTCACCAAAGACTCTCTGACTCAAACTGGATCTTTTCATCAACTAATTTCAGCAAGATCTGGGGCCTTAAGATCAGGAATCTTTCAGACAGCCGCGACTCGCAAGTATCAAACTTAGTCTTAATAACTGATACATTAGGTATCATTTGCACCTATTTACAAAGGTGTGTTTGAACTAAGAAACTGAAGTTTCCTTCAGGCTGTAGATCTGCTGAATATGCAAATGGTTCCATAAATGTCATTCCTTATGTCCCTTTCTTTAGTGCTAAACTTTAACCCATTCCTATACCAACTGTATGCGTGTGTATCTATGTGTATGTTAGACTAGTTTAAGTATTTATGTAGTATGTTAGACTAGTTCAAGTGTTTATGTAGTTAATAAAACCTTAAGTGTTTATGTAGTTAATAAAACCTACTTGTATCACACTTGACGTGTTCATTGTTTACTGATAACCGGAGTCACTGATCATGCTGATTTACGTTACAAACTTATAGAATTTTACAGTAAGAAGGTTATTTCCTTTAAACAGGAAATTAACGTTCTTAGAGTTGACAAGACAGTTGATCCTGAGAGGTCAGCTAAATATCTACAAGCGGATCTAAAATATGAAAGTTAATCATAATTAGTTATGGTTAATTAGTCATATTTCCTGTTGTGAGCTAAATTCGCTACAGATTATTGACAAGACAGTTGACCCTGAGAGATCAGTAATATCTACAGCGGATATAAAATATGAATAGTTAATCATAACTAGTTATGGTTAATTATTCATATTTCCCCATGAGCTAATTCGCTACAGATTGGTGGAGAATGCGGGCATGATAAAACGAAAGTTATGAGTTTAAACACTGGCAACTTAAAAGTGTGTGCGTGATAGCCCAGGTCAAAATAGGGCGTGACTTCAGATGCCCTGTTGTGTCCCTATTTGCTGGCTTGTTTAGATGCAGATAAAGTGGGGGTTTGAATTGGTAACGCTATTATAATTGTGAGAGTCTTTATATATTTCATGCTTAATGGTATCAGTGTAAGGTTAATCTGATTTTAGCAAAGAAACCCTAAATTTCAGTATTAAAGCATAAATCTGTCCTGACAAAGCGTAAGTCTGAATCTCAGCTCAGCGGCATGTCCAAACTGTACCATAATGTAATATGCTTTAGTGAAGAAATCACAAAATTGCAGTATTGTTTAAATTGTTTCTTTGAAGAAGAAATCTCAGTACAGTTATATCAAGGTAGATGTGAGCGCTGCTCCCCTTTCTACAGCATAAAGGCCTTATAGTTTATAATTAGATTGAAGTAATTCATCTACACTTTGACTGCATATGTACAAGCAACCTGGTGGTCATTATGTTTTTCACTCGCTGAGTGAAATTAAAGGTGTTATACTGTACTTTAGTACTCATATGTGAAACATAACTACATATATGTTTAAACCGGTTTTAACTTACAGTAAACCCGTTTTGTAATTCTTTAAACAAGTGCAAGAAGTTTATTGTTACATTAGAGAAGCACTCACCGAAGTGCTTATGTAATGCAACAAGTCTTGAAGGCTGAAAGCACCACGTTCTAAAACTATGACTGTTTAACATAGACAGACATTAAACTGCGTTAATTACACTGGCATGCATTGGTTACCGTGACAACAACTTGTCACAGGAAGTGCTAACTTCACATAGCACAACACGCCATGTTGTAAACAAACCACTTGAAGCAGCTAAGCTAACACGACTTAGCATAGTTCATTTTAGGCTAAGCTACCAAATAGCTTTAACAATTAGGGGGTAACACTCTTTATTTGAAGCTCTTAAATACAGCATGCGTGTGTGCAGTGTGAAGTAATTTGAAATTAACCTAATCCATGGTTTCTGATTTTTCACTTTCTTTTAATTTTTTTGTTCTTTTTCTATGTTTCTCAATCTTCAATTCGTCTCAGCGAATTTAACTATCTAGATGTATCCTTCCTGAATGCTATTGCTTAGTTACTAGTTAATTAAATCTAAATTTAATTAAATCTTAACTGTCTATCGAGGAAAGAATCATTAAGGTATTGGGTGCTTTTAGTAACACACTAATCACTAGTGCTGCTATTTGTTCCTAATACCAGAGTGATTACCTTGTTGTAATAATAGCAGTCAGCTAATTTTAAATCCATTTACATGTTATGCCCCCTTGATGTTCTCTCTGAACCTCAAAGGAACCAGAGACATTTCTATTTTTGATTTGTTTATTTTCAAACATGTGCCCTAATTTTTAAGACCCTGTTACAAAGTCATCTAGACAAACGCTAGGGCATAACTATCATCCTGATACCAAATAATAAGCACAATCTGAATAGAAATGCTCTCCTTTTCCTTCTGCTTTTCCCTTTTCTCCTTCATACCTCAGAGATTAAGCCTGTTTGGGGAACCGTCAGTAAATTCTGAGTGATAATTTGACAATAAGAGTAGTCTTAAGTCATCAATCAAAACCCTGTTTACGCCCTCTTCAGCAAACATATGCTGACCCAAACCTATCTTAGCATTCACACTCTGTTTTGATCTTGTAGTAGTCTCTAGCCCTTACACTCAACACCAGTGTGTCAAAACGTTGCAGATGATCAGACTAACTGCCCAGAATGCAGACCAAAGAGGGCTGGCCAGGCGTTGTGAGGAACACCCCCTACCCAGGGCCGACGACCACCTACTGAGCCGAAAGCAACTGGACACAGAGAGAAGTGTACCTCAGACTCAGGACTCAAGCAAGAGTTATGGCTACAAAAAGCTCACCAAGGTCATCATCTTCCTGGCCCACAACCTAATGGGATTGAAACAGGAGGTAAATGATCTCAAGCAACAGCTCACGGCGGTATCCCACAAGGACTCCAGCAGAATGGAGTTACAGGAGGAAATTGATAGACTTCAAGAGACTCTGATCCAGCAGCTGAACAACACTCAAGACAAGCTTGACATGCTCCGAAGAGAACTCAGGGACTCCTACAGGCTGCGAAAAGAGACGCAGTGGGAGAGACACCCTACTCCTGCATCCTCATTCAGCCGTGCAAACTCCCTCATATGCAACAAGCTACGAAAGGGGGGGAGCCAACACTTTCTGCTTAAAACTCAGCAGACAGAACTGTAATAATTCCAAGCATCCCCGCAGCAGCGCATGATGTGACCCCAGAAACTTTGACAAGCTAGCCAAAAAAATCCCGGCATTCACATTGCTGGCGAAACAATAGTTTCCTACTTTAGGCAATACGAGCAGTAATTTAGAACGGTGGAGACGTTTTAAACATTGCTTGCAAGCAGACCCAATAATCAATCTTATGTGTCTGTTTCATAAGTTAGTAACTTCTTCTCCATGCGCATACCAGTTCCTGATCAAAACCAGATAAAATTATAGTTTGAATGCGCCTTCCTACGAGCAGTAAGAAGTTTTCAGTGCTATAATGTGTTTAATCGTACGATAAGAAACTAACCTGACTTTAGCAAAGAAATCCAAATTTTTGTGTTAGTGGAGCATAGGTCTTTCTCCTGACGACGAAACCTCAGGATTAGAAGCTCATATAAATGGTACCAGAATAAAAAGCGGTCTGATTTTGGGCGAAGAAATCCCCTTCTACAGTACTGTGTAGGTGATCTGAGCGATGCTCCTCAGTTCACTGATTTAAGGCCTTATTATGTATTACGTATCATTGTATTCATATTGATCCACTCATGTGAAACATTTACGTAACTCTTATACATGCCCGCACCAGGTTCTGAATATAATCAGATAAAACTATAGCTTGAAGTGCCTTCTAAAGTAGTAGAAGTTTTCAGTGCTATAATGTGTTTAATCGTACGATAAGAAACTAACCTGAATTAGGTGAAGAAATCCTAATTTCTGTGTTAGTATAGCATAAGTCTATTTTCTGACGACGAAATCTCAGATTAGCAGCTCATATAATGGTACCAGAATGAATCGGTCTGATCTTGGGCGATGAAATCCCCTTTTTCAGTACTGTGTATGTGATCTGAGCGATGCTCCTCATTTCTCTGATTTAAGGCCTTATTATGTGTTAGTATCATTGTATTTCATTTTGACTCGCTCACGTGAAACATTTACGTAAAATTAATGGTGTTATCCTAGCGTAGCTAACTACGAATCCACCAATGCCTGTGAAGTGAATGTGCTGTTTTGAGTAATGAATGAATTTGTATGGGACATGAATGAGTTTCCCATGCATGCTCACAGCACTGCAAGTCTGCTCCACCTGCACCTGTTGTGAGATTGCATTGGTCTCCTAGCAACACGTGACCCCGGAAGGGTGAGCAGACTCTTCCGGTTAATCTGAACACAGCACCCACTTCACAGACGTGTGTGTAAACAAAGAACTGCGTGTAACCAACGCTAACTCTTAAGCTAAGCCCTTTACATCAACTGCTAGCTGTTAGCATCTGACTAAGCTTAGATAGGGTGTAAAGTGTACTTTCTAACCACACCTCTCGCTCCTCTCTCTCTATCTCTCTCTCTCTCTATCCCTGTCACCCCTGGTGTCTCTTCCTGTTGATGCCATCACAGGTCCCTGTGTGACCCACCCACTATACTGGTTTTACTTGTGTTATTGTTTATTTTTGTTTTGACGTTATTCTACCTCTTTTTAATTTTATTGCATTCATTTACATTTGTTTAGCACAAATCTACCAATTTAGCTAAATTGATTTTTATTAAATTTGAGATTTAAGTAAATCAAATTCAGTCGACTTCTCGGACTGTGCGCACGACCATGACCTCTCAACAGAGCGAGCTGCACTATAAATCCGAGCGTCTCCTTAACAAGGTGTCAGAGCAGAGCTAAATAACGACTTGGCCTCTACCCTCGGCCTCCCTGCATCACCCTCCCTGCTGCTCTCCTGGCGGGACAATAATAGAGCCTTCTGTTCATCTGACCTCCACAGAGCCAGAGGGACAAGTTCTGCTGAATTCTAACTGCAGCCCCAGGGAACATCCAGCCTGTAAGAGAGCAATGCTTCACTCTCACTTTACCATAAACTTCCATCCGCTCTGACATTCTGAATGACTTCTCCAACAAAACCGGCACTATAATGAGAATGTCCGCCACTCGCTCTACCCATCAGGCCACTGGAGAGGTTGTAGGACCCCCTTCCTCATATATTTCTTTTTAATATGTAGCAGTGCTGCAGACTTTAAATCCATGCAGGAACTGACTGAATGCATTCCCCAATATTAGATCAAGTGCAAACTTTGCAGGAGAGGAATATTCCAGGCTCAATGCAAGTTAAGCTGTATCGACAGCATCCGTGACAGGCTTTTGATTACCACAAAACTCGGCCCTCAGTGTGTAAACACAAGCACAAGTCATATGTAATCCATACGGGGTCCGAAATTAAAAGTGGCTTCTTATCTCATTTTTACCCACTCTTTTCACTCTTCTTCTTCAGCAAGGTGAAAAAATCCCACTAAAAAGCAGGAGAAACGCTCCATAACATGTTCCTCAGTTTTTCTTATTTGTAACATCTGATATAGTTCTTAATATTTTATTCTAGGTCTAGTTATACACAATGTGACAGAAAATATGAGTATTGGTTTTTATTGGTGACACCCTAATATCCAATTATAAAAGATATAAAAAGATGACACAGAAATAAACACAACCCCATAAAGGTGAAAAAATGCCCCAGAAAATCAAATCCAGGGGGCCAATATTGCCTCTTAATGGAAAATTGGATTTCTGACACTGAAAGTGTGTATAGTAATGCATTACAATAGAAGTCTATAAGGCAAAGCCCTG
>JADLZN010002599.1:64166-119359 GCA_018155175.1 Sinocyclocheilus anophthalmus
GACTGAGAGTGGCGCTTGCGGGAGACCGCTGTGCCCTGTAACTCTGGCAGGGTTAGCAGCCGATCTCCTGAGGGCACTGAGGTGAGACGGACACCGTGTAATGCGGTGTAACCCGCTGCATCCCAGAGGGGACTGCCCTCATAAGTCCTTGGCCAGTGGTGTCAGGACCTTCTTCGGAACTATGAAGTACCGTCTGTAGAACCAGGACTGCCTTGCATGAGGAGGGACCACCACGATGGCCTCATTTCTTAAGAGAGTATCTACTTCTTGTTCCATAACCAGAGCCTGCTCACGGCCCACCAGTGTTTGGCAGTCCCTCTCTACAGTGCAGGAACCCTCTGAACACTTTGGCAGTAGTTTCTACCTGCCAAACAGTCTACTAAGGAACGAGTCCGTCTCGGACTGATCTCGGTGTAAATGCGTGCAGCCGTGTGGTGCCCTGTGCGCGAACCGGGCAGTGGCACCGAAACCGCGCTGGTCTAGAGACCTCTGTGGAGGTGGCGAGCCTCTTAGCACCGCTACGTTGGCGGGCGGTGTCTGAGAGTGGCGCTCGCGGGAGACCGCTGCTTCCTGTAACTCCGGCAGGGTTAGCAGACGATCTCCTGTGGGCACTGAGGCGAGACGGACACCGTTTAATGCGGTGTAACCCGCTGCACCCCAGTGGGGACTGCCCTCATGAGTCCTGGGCCAATGGCGTCAGGACTTTTTGGCCGAGGACCTCTTAGTCTTAAGTACGGTCCGCAGATCCGACTTAGACTTCGAGGCCCCCGACCTAGAGCATCGCCTCGACCCACTGTCACGACACGAGGGAGTAGGTGAGGCCACGCTCTGTTTTCTGTTTTTGTGCATTGCTGACCGCCTCAACCTCCTCAGAGGAAGAGAGGTAAGCACCTGCTTTCACTCGAGAAAATTTATTCATTTTTTTTTTTGAAGTGCCTCTGTGTATCTAACTTCCTTTTCATAGTCGAAAAATGCTTCATTTTATTCCTCAGAAATAAATGCAGCCAAACAACCAGACGAGTAAACACGGTCTGGTGTGATAATATTTCAATCTAAATCGATGACTAATACACGTGTTGCCTCGGCAGCGCGCGAGCCGCTCGTTCACACAAACAATATCAATCTCCTCGGAGAAAAATGGCCGCAGCAGGTAGCTCTCGCTCAGAGGGGGAAGAAACTGCAGCGCGGGCTTCCGAGCCTCGAGAACAAGCTCTAGATCTAGGGAACGTGGGTGGAGATAGGAAGTGCCGTCTCCAACCCGTCCACCAGATCATATGCGATTCCCACGAAATCAGTGGCCGCCGTGCCTCAGCAGCAGCGGGACTGCAATCGCAAGATCACATGCACGGACACACTCCTCGGAGCGCGCCCAGCGAGAGCGGAGCGCTTCACAGCGGGCTTCTTTTTTTTTTTTTTTTTTCAAGCAGAAGACCGACTTGCGCTCTCCGCTCCATAGATGCTGCTTGTAATATACGCATTGCCTCGGCAGCGCGCGAGCCGCTCAGTCACACCAACAACATCAGTCTCCTCAGAGAAAGATGGCCGCATCGGCAAGCTCTCTCTCAGAGGGGGAAGAACCGCAGCCTCGAGAACGAGCTCTAGATCTGGGGAACACGGGTGGAGATAGGACGAGCCGTCTCCAACCCGTCCACCAGATCATATGCGATTCCCACGAACTCAGTCGCCACCGTGCCTCAGCAGCAGCGTGACTGCAATCGCAAGATCACAGGCATAATATGCTTGTGTAACTGATACTTGTGCAACTGGCGAGCTCATCGACACCCTACATATCAACCTCCTCGGAGTAAGACAGGCGGAGGGTCGAGCCCTCTCACCGGGGGGAAAGAACAGCAGCGCGGGCTTCGAAACCCCGAGAGCGGCTCTGGGATCTGGTGGGTAAGGAAAATAGATAGGTACGCGCCCTGTTACAGTCCCTCCACGGACCTACGCGAAACCCACGCGCAAAGCCGCCGCTCCGCCCTTGCGAAACGCTGGTGCCGTGCCCGCGAGAAACGCTAGTGGCAAAGCCTCTCTCCTCAAAGATAGCTCTCTGAGAGCGAGCAATGCAGTGTAACAAACGCTACCAAAACGCCGTCAGCTCCCCTTTTTAACCGTAGCTGCCTCTGCGTGCTTGCTCTCAAGCAGACAACAAGCAAACTGTGTGTATCCCCACCCGTAAAGTAATGTGGGCAGGGAAGAACACACAGCCTGAAAGTTGCCTGCCCTCGCCTTAGTGTCTGGTTTTGTCTTGCTTTAGATTTCGTGACAGACAACACTAAATAAGACTCACATACAGATATCAGACTGACACACACACAGAGCGCTTGCTGAATGACAAAAGCTGGCGCTGGTCTCACCGCACATGCTTTTATAGCTTCCTGGTCATTACGTCACCCGCCGTGACGTCTCGCCCATCTATTGGTCTGATTACACACGAGTTTCAGAGCCCGTCACGCTGAAGGGCGTTCCCCCAGCGTTTTCGACGCAGCTCGAGTTCCCGAAGGGGAACACCCGCCTCGTCAAGATTGGCTTGTCCAATGAGAAAGGCCGGAATCCCAAGTGGGCGTTTTTGATATCCTGGGGAGTTTTATGACTCTTTGTGTGGAAACATGGTACTTTAGTGTCTGGAACTTTGATTGAAAATACTAAATGTTCTCAGGGCACTAATATATTGCCTACGTACCAACAAATAATATACATTCTTGTTTAGATCATCAGAAGGCGAATTCATAGATACTAAACAAGCTATATGTAAGGTTATATGAATGAGTGGTTTATCGTAAGCATGAATAAAAATAGTCTATAATACAACAGATTAATACAAAACAGCAATAATACACACAATGGCCTGAAGAAAATGGGTGTTCATTCAAAGAAGGTTTTCCTATGAATTAATATATAAAAGAGTCATTTCTACAGTGCGTTTGTCCTGGGAAACAGAATGGGTTTCCCTACTCACATTCCTGTGGGTAATAAAACCAGTGATATCAGCATTGGTTGCCATGGAACCAAAGGCCTGTTCTGCCTTTCTGAGGTGTTAGGTGCACTTCGGGGGAAGGGTCCATAGACCCTCGTAATTGGCCATTTGGTTAAGTGAGGGGGAGTTAGATATTATTTGTTAAATATAACAAAAAGTTGTGTGTCTGATTGGTCCAAATGCTACAATGTATATGGTCTACTTAAATGGTGGCTTATTTCATATTATTTCAGGAGATTGAAAGACATAGTCACTATAAACTGTCATTGAATAGAGTTGAGTCAGAAGTTATCCTATTCTGTTCAACTGAAAAGAATAATGGTTTAATGGTTTAAAATGCAGTGAGAGAAATTATAACTGAATATTCATTATGGGGTCAACTATTACTTTAAAATCAATAAGCATATTTGGAATGGACACCATGAATATACAGAAAGAGTACGTTTTTCAGTACAGCTAGTCATGTTTCCTCTTTCCTGCTCAAGGCATTTTCACACTAAATGGAGTATTGACTTTATTAGGCATCATAAAAAGTGGTTTAATTCAATGGTTAAAAAGCCAAAACTCATTAAAGCCACATGACTGTGATATGAGAGTGAATTACAGATTATGGAGTATCATTGCTTTTATGAATCTTACTAACCAACTTTATTTGTGCCCCACACTTACAGTGGGGCAAAAAAGTATTTAGTCAGCCACCAATTGTGCAAGTTCTCCCACTTAAAAAGATGAGAGAGGCCTGTAATTTTCATCAGAGGTATACCTCTACTATGAGAGACAAAATGAGAAAAAACAATCCAGAAAATCACATTGTAGATTTTTTAAAGAATTCATTGGTAAATTCCCCGGTAAAATTAGTATTTGGTCACCTACAAACAAGCAAAATTTCTGGCTCTCACAGACCTGTAACAAACTTATTTAAGAGGCTCCTCTGTCCTCCACCAGTTACCTGTATAAATGGCATCTGTTTGAAAAAGTATATCAGTATAAAAGACACCTGTCCACAACCTCAAACAGTCACACTCCAGACTCCACCATGGCCAAGACCAAAGAGCCCTGTCAAAAGGCCGACCAGAAAAACCAAATTGTATACTGGCACCAGCTGTGAAGACTGAATCTGCAATAGGTTAGCAGCTTGGTGTGAAGAAATCAACTTTGGGAGCAATTATTAGAAAATGGAAGATATACAAGACCACTGATAATCTCCCTCGATCTGGGGCTCCACGCAAGATCTCACCCCGTGGGGTCAAAATGATCACAAGAACTGTGAGCAAAAATCCCAGAACCACACGGGGGGACCTAGTGAATGACCTGCAGAGAGCTGGGACCAAAGTAACAAAGGCTACCATCAGTAACACACTGCGCCGCCAGGGACTCAAATCCTGCAGTGCCAGACGTGTCCCCCTGCTTAAGCCATTACATGTCCAGGCCCGTCTGAAGTTTGCTATAGAGCATTTGGATGATCCAGAAGAGGTTTTGGAGAATGTCATATGGTCAGATGAAACCAAAATATAACTTTTGGTAAAAACTCAACTTGTCGTTTTTGGAGGAGAAAGAATGCTGAGTTGCATCCAAAGAACACCATATCTACTGTGAAGCATGGGGGTGGAAACATCATGCTTTGGGGCTGTTTTTCTGCAAAGGGACCAGGACGACTGATCCGTGTAAACGAAAGAATGAATGGGGCCATGTATCATGAGATTGAGTGAAAACCTCCTTTCATCAGCAAGGGCATTGAAGATGAAACGTGGCTGGGTCGTCAGCAGGACAATGATCCCAAACACACCGCCCGGGCAACTAAGGAGTGGCTTCGTAAGAAGCATTTCAAGGTCCTGGAGTGGCCTAGTTAGTCTCCAGATCTCAACCCCATAGAACATCTTTGGAGGGAGTTGAAAATCCTTGTTGCCCTACGCCGCCCCAAAATACTACTGCTCTAGAGGAGATCTGCATGGAGGAATGCGCCAAAATACCAGCAACAGTGTGTGAAAACCTTGTGAAGACTTACAGAAAACGTTTGACCTCTGTCATTGCCAACAAAGGGTATATAACAAAGTATTGAGATTAAATTTTGTTATTGACCAAATACTTATTTTCCACCATAATTTGCAAATAAATTCTTTTTTTTTTTCTCCTTTTGTCTCTCATAGTTGAGGTATACCTATGATGAAAATTACAGGCCTCTCTCATCTTTTTAAGTGGGAGAACTTGCACAATTGGTGGCTGACTAAATACTTTTTTTCCCCACTGTAACCCTTTACTCATGGGTAAAATCATGGAAGAGACGGATCAAAAATAATAGATCAAAAAGTTAAAACAAGCTATAAATAGAAAAGCAATGAATATAAATTATATAATACAATATAGTCATTTGTAGAGTTGCAAACCAGACCAAACCTATGCACAAAGTGGTAAGGCGTCATATTAAATTAATGATTTCAGATTTGTTAGTTGGATTAGTTTCTAGATACAGCAGTTTATGCTTTAGCTTTGTGTTTATCTTTGTTCTAGACCTTTAGACATTTAAAGTCCAATTTAATGAAATCAGGTCCTTTATTCAGACAGTGTAGTCAATATCCAGTATATCTGCTTTGGTTGCTTTAGTAAACAAGTGTCAGCACAATGTCAAAAGACTTCCTTCCACATCATCTGAGAGGATAACTGGAAATTGTACCTCTGCTCATGTCTATCATGATATTTTATTGTGGTACTGAGCTTCTGCAACATTTTATGCATTAATGCATATACTGTGTCCAAAACCGCTGACTCATTCACTCATTCTCTATGCTCATTCTCTGGCCGCTTGGCTTTAAAACCATTTGCAGTTTGGATTTGTACACATTTAATGTGATGTTTTGATTCAGTCTACAAAAAAACTAAACAGACAGCACACACACACACACCACACAGCCCACACACACACACACACAACACACACACACACACCAAGTGGAAACTACTGTACTTAAACTGATTTTTTGAAAGTGATCCAAATTCTATAGTCAGCCTTCGTTTTGTTGAATATTTAGATGATTTGGCTTCTAGGTCACTAGCTTTGTCATTTACAGTGTGGATTTCATCCCTGCACTATCCCATCTTAGCTCAGAAGGTCGAAAAGCAAGATTTAGGCTAATGAGAGGTGGAGCCTACAGTAACCCAGCTTATTACCTCATTTCTGTTTTTTGTCATGGCTAAATGCAGCATTGAGTACAGCAGTATCAATCAGGTAAAATAAAATCATATTATGCCACTTGATTGTCTTCCTGGCACACTTCTCAAACCTTTCATTATGCCTCCCTTGTACACGGCCCTCATCATTTTATTATATTTGATGACACGGCTTGCGGTCACCCCAGTAATTGACCAGATTCTCTATAGCTGGTGGTATGTGTGTGGACAGTAGTAAAAACTGAACGTCTTCTGCCATGTCTGTTTATCTGTTTCTTAAATTCTTCTTGTCTTTTGTAAATGCTGGCATAACCCCTTGCGCCTCTGTCCCAACGAGATGTGTTATGAACTGTGTTGGACCACTGTACCTATATCAACGGTTTTGGGACATGACTCTCTCTTACATAGACATTTGCAAGTGAGAGGGGTCGGTACTGGGGTTCTGTTGCCCAAAAGTCTCTTCTAAATTTGTAGTTTGGTTTTAAATTGATAGGAATATTTCAAAAATCGAAGCACACTGCCTGGATCTTGTTTTTTGACTAGACTGATCCCCCTGTTAAGCTTATTATGTTCTGTTTTGAATATGTTATATGCATAGACTACTGTCCAATGTTTTTTTTAGTGTAAATTTAGATTTGTACTGCTGTGCATTAAATTGGTCAAAAGTGATAGAAAAGACATGTATAATGTTTAAATATTTCTATTTCCAATACATCCTGTTCTTTTGAACTTTCTATCAGTGGTGTATAAAGTACCTGAAAGCCATACTCAAGTAAAAGTAAAGATATTTTACCAGAAAATGACTTTGGTAGAAGTTAAAGTCACCATTTTTATTTTTTTAGTTTTTTTTTTTTATGATATTTTTTTTTATGGTATTTTTTTTTTGTTAAGGTGTTGTTTGTGTAGCATATTACTTGAGAAAGTTTTAAAGTATGTGATATTTATTGTACTTTAGTACGAAAAGTATTTTTTTAATCTTAGACGTACTTTAGTATTGAAAGTAAAAGTACAAGTAAATGCAAAATGGAAAATAAGCAAATAAATAATATAAAATGTTCATACACAGCTTGATTAACAAGCAATCCATTTTGTATTTTTTGGGTAAGATAAGAAGCACTCCTATGGTACTTAGTGTCTTTCATTCCAACATAAGAAAACATTTCTGGAATTTGCATCTGAAATAGCATTTAGATGTATTTACAGAGTTTATGTATCTCAGAGGGGACATGTATGCATTTAAACTGCAGTTACAGATGCATAAATAGGCCTAATGTTTTGTTTTTAACATAAAACATTGAATACAGATATTTAAAATAATTTAAAAAATATTCGAAATGTGAAATTAAAACCGCAGTAGGTGACAGCAAGTGACTGTTAAAGAGTGAGTCATTGAGATTCAACCGATTCATTCAAATGGCTGATTCATTCAGAACAAGCATTTGGCAGTGTTCATGAATGAATCACTGAAGTCTTTATCAACCGATTCGTTCAAAAAGCTTATTAATCATAAACCCATCTCAGAGACGCAAAACAGTGCTGTGATCTTTGTTAGGAACTATTTTCGTTAGCAAAATTGAGCAAAAACAGGCAATATTATGTCTAAAATGTAAGTCACTTTACTTATTGCTTTACTGAACTTGTATAAAATAATTATTAAATGTGTTCATGCTGATATCTGCAGAAAAACGGTACTCTTTGTGTGATATAGATTAAGTTAACTATATTAAATTATATAAATATAAAAAGCATACAGAAGCATTTTTTGCCGTCTAAAATTTAGAATGCCTGGACTTTTGAGTTTTAATAGACTAATAAATCACGTGCGTGCACTTGGTGTGTGATTTGGTGATATAGCCTACTTGATAATGTCAGATCGCACATCATTACAACAACACTTACCACATTATCGCAGATGATGCTGTATCGCACAGCACACCCTAGCCTCGACTTGAGTGGAAAATTAATCCTGTTTTTTTTTCTTTACAAATAAAAGTAGCCTTGGTTAGCATAAGTCACTCTTACTGACAAAGTGTTTGTCCACTACCTTTTGTATGAGTAAAAACTGTACAGCTCTGGTTTATTTTATGCAGTGTAAAATTAGATGTTTTTAATGTGTATTTAAATACAATTTCATTTACATAATATGCTTTTAAGTGCTTGTGTGTAGGTTGGAGCCAGATACACACAAGGTAAATGGAAAGTTCAGCACATTGTTTCCACTGCCACGTCTTGCTGGTTCAGCTGACATTTCCTTTGCACTGTTGCTTGTCAGAGAATTTAGTTCAACAGAGCCCATGTTCTCATCATGTGAATGCATCAAACAAGCTTTAGATTCATGTAGAGAACTGCTAATTGTTAACTTAATTTATAAAAATAAATACTATGCTTTTATTTAACAATTGAAAACACATCACAGAAACATACATAATAATCATATTGATTTTTCAGCAGGCTCTTAACCTTTATAAAGATATATTTGCATCCATATCTGTATCTATTCCCATAATCAGTTTTTGTCTCTGTTGTCTCTGTTTCAGTCTCTGAACTAGCAGCCAGTCATAAATAATATACATTTTGGTTATGTAAATCAGATGTTATGTAACAATTCAACAGTTCAATAACCAAGAAGTTAAAACTAAGTAATTTTCAAATTAAACACAATATTTCCAAAAACTAAGTCTGTTTTTGCTCTGCCAGCAAAAATAATTCCAAACGCACAAAGTAGAGTGAATCATTTTGAACACATCTGTAAATGAATGATTCGTATGACTGACGAATAAACCAGTGACAAGATTAATTCCTTAATGAATGATTGTTTTAAACTAATTATCTGAATGAATGATTCAGTGACTCACTCATAAAGACTGTCACAAGATTCATTCCTGAAGGAATGGGTGTTTTAAACAAATTTTCTGAATGACGGATCGTGACTCCTCATAAAGCCTGTCACTCGTTTTGTTCCTGAATGAATCAGTGTTTTGAACAAATCATTTCATCGTTTGTGATTCAGTGACTCACTCATAAAGACAGTCACAAGATTCATTCCTGAATGAATGCTTTGAACTAATCATCTGAATGAATGATTCAGTGACTCACTCATAAAGACTGTCACAAGATTCGCTCCAATATGAATGAGTCTTTTAATTTAATCGTCTGAATGAAAGATTCAGTACCTCACTCATAAAGACTGCCACTTTTCACCAGCTACTAGCGTAACAATGTACCCTTTAAAAACAGAACAATAACTGAAAAATCCCCCAAAATGCAGCACAGTGCATCCATAAATGAACTTACCACGCAAGTGTATTTAATACTGCAATACTGGACTCTTTCCAGACATTGTCCACTTACTACAGCCTTTTGTTCTAGTAATTTTGCTGGGCCAAGCATCCATTATCTATACACAGAAGTAATTTACCTTCAGCCTCTGCACACGTTGCACTTTGGCATGAAGTAGTTCATATTGCAGAGCCATTTGGCTGATAAAACATTCATAGTGCCAGTAGATCAAACCTTTTCTCATAGAAACCACGGGGTAAGGAAACTGAATAAGTTATGTATGTGAACAAGTTGTTGACTTGTTCTTTCTGAGAAGTACTCTTAGCAGAAAAGTCCATTTAATGGTGCTCGATAAGATAGACAGCAGCAAACTAATAGGACTAATAGTGGCGAAAGCTATGTAGCATTTCTGTCAGAGGTCGTGAAAGAGCACTTGTAATTAGCAATGAAAACCGGCTGCTAATCAAGCAACTAATATAATGCCTCCAAGGATAATTAGTCATGGTGCATAACATGCCAAGATGTGGCAGTCCACACCACTGTCAAAACGCTGAACTGGTGCTTTCAACCCTCTTCTGCTGGGGGACTCCAGAGAGGACGCTAATGAGGGTGAGTAGGGCACCAATGAATGCGAACACCTCCATTTTTCCTCCTCACATTGCAAGTGCCACAACCGGTTCCTCATCGGCCGTTTTCATTCCTTCTCTTTCCCTACCTCACCCCCTCCAGAGGAGATGCGTCTTCCTAATGTTTCCCTAATAATTGCTTAATTAACGAGTGAGACGGCCCCCTGTGGGCCGGTGTAAAGGACCCGCCGTGAGATGATCTCATGTGCTGCCGTTGTATTGATGGGCAGCAGTGTGGTGAAGTGAATAGAAGTCAGTGACAGATGACAGGAGACGGCAGAGGATGCTTAGAACTCATTGACAACACTATGAAAGAACATGAGGAGAGTCGTATGGTGAGAAGCCACAGGGAAACTTCACTAATATATTGCTCCTTTCTCCTTTAAATGAAACGTTTCAACTGAGAGGCTGTCTGAGCGGTGTGTGTGTATCTGGTATTCCTTACATTATGGGGACCAAATGTCCCCACAAATATAGCAATACCTGTACATTTTGGCCTTGTGGGAACAGGAGCCAAAAAACAAGTTTATAAATCATATACACAAGGTGCACCAGAAGCACCATTATTGTTGTATTTCATAAATAAGTGTTTTAATAATATGTTGTTTGTTAGAAATGCACATTTGACATTAAATCACTGAGTCTGAACCAAAATGCAGATGTAAATTTACTTAGATAGCAGTATTTAATACAGTAATAGTAACAAGTGTAAAATAAATAAATAAATTATATGGTAAAAATGTAATATTCTGAGGGTGCAATTGAGTAGCAAAAAATGTAACTATATGCTTTTTAACTATATAGTTTCTATAAAACTATGAAATTATGGAAAACTGTAGCTTAAATGCGGTTAGTATAGATTCAAATGCAAAATATGCCATAGCTTCATGCCAAATATTATAAATTTTTATTACAAAATATATTACTATATTGTTGATATAGTAACCCTCAATATATGACATTTCTGTCAAAATAACACATTTAGTTCTACTGTAAATCCATGGTAATTTTTTTTGTCATTTTGTGGTCATTTGTTAGTCGCAATTTGGAGCCCTGGATTTCTATATAAAATACTAATACATTTTACACTACAAGTTAACTTTATTATAAATGAGTGCACTTGAATTAACAATGAACCATGTATATTTATAAATTAACTTTCATTCAACTATTTATTGAACTAGGTTTAATTATTATTCATTCTTAATTCATGATAACTTTTTCATTTTTTATATATATTGCAAGTTTTTTTTACCTAATTTTTCTGTCTGTAAAGATTTTTCTTTTTTGTGTGTGTGGGTTCATATAGCCATTTTCACCCTCTCTTTGACCCTTACAATTAAACAGTGCTGTTCCTTTAAGACTCTGCATATGAGTTGTAGGTTATATATATAAAACTGCTTTTTAGCAAAGCCTGGATTACATTTTGAAATGTTCACAAAAACATCTGTACTGAATCTGTTAAGATGAGACTGAAATGACCTTGTTAAAAATAATCTTAAGCCGCTCCTTCCTAACACTTGGATAGCTCTTCTGGTCTTATAATATTGGAATAATAATATCTATCATACTTCCTCTTTTTTTTGAGTTTGAGTCTCCTGGCAGTTTCCACTGAAATACACTGTCAATTATTTCATACAAAGTGACAGGAAAATAATTGAATCATTTTCCCATGAACTGTCATTATTGTTGTTTAGGTGTTTGTAGATTGTTTTCTGCTTATTTTATGTTGTTTGCTGTTCCAGTGACCCCGCCTGTGTGTGTGTGGGGGGGGGGTGGGTGGGGGGTGGTATTGTTTTGCAGAAAGAAGTTTCACCTTGAGAGCTTATGATGTGTGATATGAAGGTGTATTAAAAGAATGGGAGTAACTGAACAGCTGCGATGGTTCAGAATACAGTCCATTACGAAGAGCCTTATCTTAAATGGAGATATGCTGGTGGATACGCTACATGTAATATCAGAGAACACATAAACAGTTTCATGGTACATTGCCCAATATTTATCTATTGCAATCTCTCATATGCTGTCATATTGCATGGATATAGTGTTTCATCTTCAACGGAGTCTGTATCGTGTTCACTCATCATTCAACTGATGACTCAAGCCAGCAAAGCCAGCTGTGTTCCTTAACATGATTCAGTGTGGTTCACATGCATGTGTTTTGCTCCCACATAGTTTGACTTCTTTTTGCTTTCATTTAACCTTAAAACCAGCAGCGATTTCATATACAGTCTCGCATCTGAATATGAGATGGTGTGTGGCTTTAGTATTTCTGGCTTAAAGTGCAAGATGTCGCAAGTTCAAATCTTGCTTGCCTGACAGTTTTTAATAAACCAATTAAAATGGCATCTGTTTGTCAGAAGTTGTATACTGTATATCAGTAATGATGTAACTTGAAATTTTGTTGCACTTTGGCATATTTGGTTGCACTTTATTTTTTGACTTCACTGGAGCACAAAACTAGTGGATGAGCGGTTGAGTAGTGGAGCATGCAATACCTAATGTAATGACCTTTAAAGTTTTTTTTTTTCACAACTAGTAAGGTGGCTTACTGCAGTATTTTTTTAGTCTAGCGATCACAACATCACATCACAGATCACACATTTTGACATAAGGGTAATAAAGAGAGCGAAATTGCAAGCTCATAGATTGGAGTGAGACCAGTGTTTTCAACTTGAAGTGGCACTGCACAGCCCGATCGGCGTGTGACATCAAAGTACCGCGAGAGCTACAGAGTGCAGATGGCTCTAGATGCGTTCCGACCGCTCTCGTGGTACTTTGATGTCATACTCCGATTGGTGTGCGCAGCGCCACTCCAAGTTGAACACACCTCATCCCTCGAGCTGATGCAATCATGCACCGATCGACCAACCAGAATTAGCCGATTTTATGCATGATCGTTCCGAACCGGTGACCAGTCGGTCAGTCTGCCGATTCCGAGACGATCCGTTTTGACGTCACATTTAATCTCACATCAGCATGTAAACATGTCATCGGCATGGAAGTTCTTCACTGTGAGTGAAGCAAACACAAAGTTCGCAATTTGTAATACAATACTGACTGTTTTGGCTCATGTTCGCTGACGAAGCTATGTTTTCAATAAAGTCACAGCAGAACTGTTGTGCATCTCTGAGCAACACAAAGTGGTGTTTCGTTACTGAATGAATCCACGTTTTTGAACGAATCGAGTGAGTCAGTGATTCAGTAACCCATTCATAAAGGGGTGGTTGATTGCGATTTCACTTTTTTAACATTAGTTTGTGTGTAATGTTGCTGTTTGAGCATAATCATCTGCAAAGTTACGAAGCTGAAAGTTCAATGCAAATGGAGATATCGTCTTTTAAAATTCTGGCAGTTTAATGCCTACAAAAACGTCTTGCAGGGACTACAACAAGTTACTTCCCAGGTTCGTGATGTAACAAACCCAGATAAACCCCGCCCTCGGGAAAAGCCAAAGGGGGCGAGGTCATGCTGCGCTGTTTTAGAGAAGAGGAAGAGAAAACTAGAGGTGCACGTAAAAATCTATTCATATATGAATCGCAAATCTGTCTTCTAACGATTCGAATGGATTCACAAGTTTCAAAATCAATGTTCTAAATACTGTTCCTCACATCCCCCTGTTCTGCACACGCTCTGCATCTCTCTCTCTCTCTCACATTCAGCTCAGCTCCAACAATGAACTGTTCCAATTATACAGAATCGAATCAGAATGAGCTTTATTGGCCAGGTATGTTTAACAAAAAAAAAAAGAAAAAGAAAAAATACGAGGAATTTGTTTTCGTGACCGAAGCTTCCACAGTGTAACAGAATGACAGTGACAGAACAAAAAACACAGATAATAAAAATAAAAATTAGAACAAGGGGGGGGAATTTGGGAAGAGATACGATAGAACATTACTTGACAATTGTGTGTGCAGTTTTACAATGTATATGTATAGATAATTTTTTTTTTTTGACAGTTCCTGTATAGTATTGCAATTGGGTGTAGGCTGAGTATGAGTGTTAAATAAGTGTATGAGTGAATAAATAGGGTGTGTTCCATGGTTATTGTCAAGTGTTCATGAGATGGATTGCCTGAGGATAGAAACTGTTCCTGTGTCTGGTTGTTCTGGTGCTCGGAGCTCTGTAGCGTCGACCAGATGGCAACATTTCAAAGAGGGAGTGTGCTGGATGTGAGAGGTCCAAAGTGATTCTGCCAGCTTTTTTGCTCACTCTGGATAAGTACAGTTCTTGGAGAGAAGGGGGGGTTGTACCAATGATTCGCTCAGCAGCCCGGACTACCCTCTGTAGTCTTCTGAGGTCCGATTTGGTAGCTGAGCTGAACCAGACAGATATAGAAGTGCAGATGACAGTTTCAATGATGGCGGAGTAGAACTGTTTAAGCAGCTCCTGTGGCAGTTTGAATTTCCTCAGCTGGCGAAGGAAGCACAACCTCTGCTGGGCCTTTTTCACAATGGAGTCAATGTGATTATCCCACTTCAGGTGCCGTGAGTTGGTGGTGCCCGGGAATCTGAATGACTCTACTGCAGCCACATTGCTGTTCATGATGGTGAGTTGGGGGAGTGCAGAGGGGTTTCTCCTGTAGTCCAAGGTCATCTCCACAGTTTTGAGCGTGTTGAGCTCCAGGTTGTTGTGACAGCACCAGACAGCCAGATGCTCAACTTCTTGTCTGTAAGCAGACTCGTCACCGTCTTGAATTAGGCCGATGAGTGTGGTGTCGTCTGCGAACTTCAGGAGCTTGTCAGAGGGGTCTTTAGAGGTGCAGTCGTTGTTGTACAGGGAGAAGAGCAGTGGAGAGAGAACACATCCCTGAGGAGCACCAGTGCTGATCGTACGGGTGTTGGATGTGTATTTTCCCAGCCTCACTATCTGCTGTCTGTCTGTCAGGAAGCTGTTGATCCACTGACAGACGGAGTTGGGCACGGAGAGCTGAGATAGTTTGGGCAGGAGGTTTGGGATGATAGTGTTAAAAGTCGAGTCCACAAACAGGATCCTCACATAAGTCTCTGTTTTGTCCAGATGTTGCAGGATGCATCATCCACGGACCTGTTTGCTCTGTATGCAAACTGAAAGGATCCAGCAAGGGTCCAGTGATATACTTCAGGTAGGCCAGGACCAGTCTCTCAAATTACTTCATGACCACAGACGTTAGAGCCACAAGTCTGTATTCATTAAGTCCAGTAATTTTGGGTTTCTTTGGGACGGGGATGTTGGTGGAGCGTTTGAAGCATGAAGGGGTTTCGCACAGCTCCAGTGATCTGTTGAAGATCAGTGTAAAGATGGGGGCCAGCTGGTCAGCACAGGAATTCAGACAGGCTGGTGTAACACAGTCTGGGCCTTGTGCTTTTTTCCTTTTCTGCTTCCGGAAGACCTGGCGCACCTCGTCTTCGCTGATCTTAATTGCAGGTGTGGGGGAGAGGGGAAGGGGGGGAGTGGGGGAGAGGGGGGTTGCTGGAGGTTTGAATGGTTGTGTGGAGAGGTGTTCAGGGCGTGTGTGGGGTGTCTTTTCAAACCTGCAATAGAACTCGTTAAGATCGTCTGCCAGTTGTTGATTCTCCACAGTGCTGGGGGATGGTGTCTTGTAGTTGGTGATTTCTTTTAGACTTTTCCACACTGATGCCGAGTCACTGGAAGAGAATTTAATCTTTATTTTTTCAGAATAATTCCTCTTTGCCACTCTGATCTCCTTTTCCAGTGTGTATTTAGCCTGTTTATACAAGACATTATCCCCCTTCCTGTGACATCTTCTTTGGCCTAGGAAGCTAGTCTGAGTTTTGCAGTGACCAGGTTGCATGTTTGTAGGGTTACCATGAAGAAAAAATCCCTTAGGAATGCACATATCTTTACAGAAACTGATATAAGATGTTACAGACTCTGTGAGCTCGTCCAGATCGGTGGCAGCAGATTCAAAAACGCTCCAATCAGTGAGGTCAAAACAAGCTTGTAAATCCTGCTCTGCTTCATTAGTCCATCTTTTTACAGTCCTTAATACAGGTTTAGCTGATTTCAGTTTCTGCCTGTAGGTCGGTATAAGATGAACCAAGCAGTGATCAGAGAGCCCCAAAGCTGCTCGTGGGACAGAGCGATATGCATTCTTTATTGCTGTGTATCAGTGATCCAAAATAGTGCTGTCTCTGGTGGTACACGTAATGTGCTGCTTGTATTTTGGAAGTTCACGGGAGAGAATGGCTTTATTAAATTCCCCTAGAATGATTAAAACAGAGTCCGGGTGTTTTGTTCTGTGTCTGTGATCAGATCAGCGAGTTGTTGTAAAGCGGAGCTCACGTGCGCTTGCGGAGGGATGTAGACACTGACGAGAATGAACGAGCAAAACTCCCGCGGCGAATAGAACGGCTTACAGTTAATGAAGAGCACTTCTAGATCTGAACAGCACATCTTCTTTAACACTGTTATGTTTGTACACCACCTCTCATTGATGTAAAGCATGTCCCGCCGCCGCGTGATTTCGCCGTTGATTCTGCGTCGCAATCTGCTCTGAACAGCTGAAAGCCCGGGAGACTCAACGCGCTGTCCGGAATGGCGTCTTTCAGCCAGGTTCCCGTGAAACACAGAGCAGCAGAGTTTGAAAAAATCCTTATTCATCCGGGAGAGCAGAAGGAGTTCGTCTGTTTTGTTGGGTAGAGAGCGGAGGTTCGCCAGATGGATGCTCGGCAACGGCGTTCTGAATCCGCGCTGCCTGAGCTTCACGAGCTCAGCGCCACGCTCCCCCGAAAACAATGTCCAGCAAAACATCCGAATAGTTGAAAACCGGTGAAATATCAGGTGGTGTGTACTCCCGAATGTCCAGCAATTTGTCTTTGGTGAAACTGATTGCAGGGATATAATTAAAGACAGGACAAACTAACAAAAACATAAAAACAACTGCGGAGCACGCCACGGAGGCAGCCATCAGCGTCGGCGCCATCTTAATACTTAATACTTATACACTTATTTTCACATAGGTATGAGAAGCGTTAAACATGGACGCGCGTGTGGTTGCCGTACTGTATTAAAGCTTTACTCAAGATAAAACTGTATATTAAAAGCTAACAAAAGCAGTAGCATTTACAAATAACAGCATATATAAAATATGAGACAAAAAAATCTTAGGCCTACCATTAAAAGCTGTGCTTGCAGAGGTTTTGCACGATCCTCTTCAATAATATCCTATGCTTCTCAATCGGGCTCAAACTGATAAACAATATTAACGACGCCATTGTTTACAATACAAACGGAGCACATGCCGCAATGTTGAGGGGCGGGACGTTTAGACGCGCACTAGAGGCGGTTTAGCCAATCACAACAGCTAACCAATCAGCGCCCATCGCCTATTTCTGAGGGAGGGGGCGGGTCTTCGTAAAGCGGGCAATTTATCAACGCGTTTCTCAGAGAAGGAGCCGAGCGTTGTGGAATTCCAATGAAATTTATGTGAAAAATAATGTGTTTTTTTTTTAAAAACAAAGCATTAACATGCTAGAGTGCACCCCATAAACACAATCAAGCCTAGAAAAAAAAAAAGTGAACCACCCCTATAAAGTCACTTACATCGATTCTGAATGAATCAGCCGTTTGAACAAATTGCTTGAATGAATGAGTAAATTACATTAAACCAGTCATTTGCCGTCATCTACTGGTGGTTTGGTTTCATATTTAAAAGTAGGCCTATTGCATTTTTCCAAATATTTTTGTATGTTCAAAAACCTGTTTCCTCTGCAGTGGAAAGATGGAGTTTGTTGATAGTTTGCACACGCTAATGTGAACAATAAAATTAGCAAAAATAAATCGCTCCACTGCTCTCAAAGATAAGTATGAACACAGATGATGACAGAGTTGCACTGCCCAAAAAGTTTGGGGTAGGCCTATAAATGTGCTTTTTTTACTTGAAGCAAATGTTGCCCCCAGACCCGCCTTAGGGTTATATTCCGAATCATGCCAACTTTTTGACCTATTGTGAGTTTGCAGGTATGTTAATAATTGTTAATGTTAAAGTATTATATAAGTAAATAGTATTTTCACACTTTTTGCATTATTCAACACAATTACAGGTGTGAGGATGGAATGGGGCATGGTATGAGAAGAAAACAAAGATGAAATCAAAGTGAATATCAATTGCAAGTAGAATATTTTCTATTTTTTATGTAAGTTTTATTTTTTTTATATTTACTAATTCATATTTTATGATGGATTTTCATAGATTAAATTGAAAGCCTAAGGGTATGGTTATAAGAGTAAGCTTGTGCATTTGAAAAGCACCAAAATAAATTATAGTAAAGTTTCTTAAACCATTTTAAAGGTATAGTTCACCCTGAAAATGAAAAATCTATCATTATTCATTAATTATAAACCAGTGTCTAAATTGTGTGTCTTTTTGTCTGTGGAACTTGGAAGATAAGTCAATGGTCATCAGCATTCTCTTCAAAATATCTTCTTTATATAATAGGTTATTTATGGTGTAAAATAACAAAAAATGTCATTCTTCAGTATGAAAGTATTAGTAGCAGGACACTTCTTGGCCTTTGCTGCTCTTCCATAGGGATTATGGACTCCACTGTAGAACGCTCCCCATTCACAATCCAATGTTTGCTACTAACACCAGGCTAATGAGCCATTATGTAAGCAGAGGGCTGGGGTATAGTCCAGACTGCATTAGCATGAGGTGCCGGGTCAATTCCACATGAACACCAACCATTAAATAATCTCTTTCATCCATCTCTCCATCAAAAGCAGCCTTTATCCAGACAGCAAGTGTAATCAAAACACTGGGGCACTGCTTTCCCCCAGTGGCCATTCAGCGGGCATTGTGCCCGTCTAATTAAGGCTCTAATGGAGTGGGCAGCATGCCTGCTGTTAACCATGGACCCCTGGGGCCTCTTGGGACCAGCTTAGTGCTGTCCTTTAGCAGAGAGAGGACGTTTCTGTGCCCCGACCATCAAAAGTAGTCTGACACACTGCGTTGAATCTCATCATGAGCCTCTGCAGCAACCTCTCTAACAAATGTAGGTGTCACACATTATACTTTACTGACATTATGAGGCAATATTTGAAAAATTCAATACATTTTGGTTCAGAGTGAACCCAATGGCCCTGTGTCAAGAAAGATTAGCAAGTTTATTCTTCCGTTTTACCTAAAATGGCCAACAGAGGCAGTGCAACAACAATGAATGATTTGACAAGTATTTGACAATCTTTTTAATTATAAAATGTAACTAAAATTATCCATGTATTATCCCTGAATTATAAGTTTTTGTTTGTTTAGTTTGTTTGTTTCAAAGTTCATTTGATGAAAAATATTTGCATTAATTAATAATTTATTAATGCAATTTATGTAAAAATAAATGGTTCATTGGGTTAAAAGTAATGGAAAAATCATTAATTCATTCATTCAAAAGCTCATAGTATTAAAAAAAAAGTTTACTTGTATTTAATAATGATGGAGCAACCTAATTTATGGAAAAAGAAAGAAATGTTAAATTGAATTAAAATGAATTAAAAAAAATATCAAACTAATAATTTTCAATAAAACAAAATGAAGTTTGTGAGAATGTGTCACAGGGTCACATACAGTATATATATGTGACCCTGGATCACAAAACCAGTCATAAGGGTCATTTTTTTCAAAATTGAGTTTTATACATAGGACAGTATTTGGCCGAGATCTGGAATCTGAGGGTTAAAAAATATCAAAATATTGAGAAAATCACCTTTAAAGTTGTCCAAATGAAGTTCTTAGCAATGCATATTACTAATCAAAAATTAAGTTTTAATATATTTGCATACTTAATGTTTATCCTTTAACCGTTTCCCCAGTCTAAAGGTGACCATTTTTTCAAAATTATATGCTACGCATCTTCAGATTGTCATTAGTGTTGATCCAAGAAAGAAAAGTACCTCCGTTCTTCTGTTATATGACTGCTGATGTTAAATGATTAATGTGGCCCATATTCCTGTCTGAGATGGAGTGTGACATGGCGGGATGTATCCTGAAAAATCAATGCTTTTGTGTTGACTGCGCACTGTTGACTGAAGCCTCGTGGATTACTTTTGCATTGAATCAATTTTGTTGGTCTGTCCCAAGTTTGATGTGTCATTACATTTTGTACCGTTCAGATCAGAGGTCAGAGAGAGAGGAAAAACTTCAGATCTTTAAGGTACTTGCAAATAATTCTGTGTAATCCATGAAGTATAATATTGTGACGTGGCCAGCCTATGTAGTCTCTGAAGATTAAGTTCCTGGACTTCTCTCTCTCAGCTCTAATTTTGTGTTGTATGTGGTGTGAGGGTTTGCTCTTCAAAACAAGGGTTTGCTCTGAACCCAGCCTTTGAATCTAGGAGATCAGAACATCTCGCAAGCTTTGGTTGCCCTGCGAAAACAGAGACTGAGAATTCACTTTGATAAAGACATATCTTTAGGCTAGATTAAACCAGAACTCAGCAAACCCAGTGTGCCTCTCTCTGCACACAGGCTGTTTGAACATCCTCACCAGGGAGAGAAAAAAAATTTGCCTCCTGCTGCAAATATCATTTAATCTTTTGAATATTTTCCTCAAAACACAGACACAGAAAGATTGGAGAATTGGGGAAAGACTGAGCATCCAAAAACACTTTCTCGTGCCTTAAATAGAAGTCGAGTTAATGCAGGCTGTTGAAGGATCATCAGATCTGGATTTCAGAAAGTTTCCATGAATATTTATACACCGATCACAATGAATAAAGGGTCGACCTCACGTCTCTCAGAGCTCCGTATTCCCTATTCCGATATGCCTTAAAGTGAGGACATTTTGTGATTAAGATGTGGGGAACACTTTATTCTTACTGACAACAGTGTTTAGGAGACTACTATTCTAAACACAAATACAATAAAAACATTTTGTCTTTGAAAAAAATGTAGATACGACAAGTAACAATTTATGTAATTGTCATATAGAATTTGATTTTCTGAACAGTGATCTTGCTTTTATACAATCCAAATTTGGTTATTTTAATTTATACTGAATATTAGCAGTCTTGGATAATTGCTCACATTATGCGAAAACATTTGAAAAAAAAAAATCAAACATTGGAGTTCAAAATAATGACCTTCAATGACCCCGTGTTAAAAATAGTTTAGCAGGTTCATCCCTCCAGCCTAATGTTGCATTGTTACAAAAGATGATATACAACTAAAATTCTTCCTTATATGCGTCATTCATTCATTCATTCATTCATTCGTTCGTTTGTTTGTTTGTCCAAATTCAGATGATTAAGTTCAAAAATGAAAATCCTGTCATTAATTACTCATCCTCATGTCGTTCCAAACCAGTAAGACCTTCGTTCATCTATGGTACACAAATTAAGGTATTTTTGGTGAAATCTGAGAGCTTTCTGACCCTGCATATACAACAAGGCAACTGACAAATTCAAGGCCCAGAAAGGTAGTAAGGCAACACATTCTAGCTCCCAACTCGTCACATATTAATGCTTTGTGAGGACCCCTTGGCGTCGCTTTTCACAGCGAGTGAAACGAATACAGTCACAGGTATTTATTGCAAAAACGGACCATAAAAAAGCAGTATAAAAGCATTACAAACAAGTCGTGTTGCATTCCAAGTCTTCTGAAGACATTCAATATATTTATGCGAAGAAGAGAGTAAAAGATAAGGTTTTATTAGCTGAAAATCAATTATTATAAGCTTCAACCAAAATAGCTGCTTTTCTCATTCTTTTTCTTTTATATTTTCTTTGCTTATTAGGACATGCTTCAAGTAATTTTTAAACAAATGCTAAATGTAGTCATCATACTAATTTAACATCTAATAACGGACTACAGTTGAGTTAAGGAGCAGGTAGAAATCAGAAGTGAATAGCAGAACAAATCCAAAATAGCAACTCTAAACACTCCAAATAATGCCTGCAAAATTGCATACAAATTGTTAACACCAGCAACCCTGATTCTAGCCCACTAACAAAGCCTTCACAGTGTGGAGATAGGAGACAAAGCACCATCTAAGATTTTAAACAGTAATTTGTATTTATTTCTATATATATTTTTCTTTTATCTCAGAAATGATTCCCAACAAAATATCTTTGAAAGAAAAAAAAAATGCATTAAAATGTATTATGTAACATTTAATTATCATTATCCACATTAAAATTCGCAATGTGCTTGTGGTTGTTGTAATTTACATGCGTTTAGTCAAGCATACTTAGACTGCAAACACTTCGACAGGTACCGAGGTCAGCCTCTACACACCCACAGACACAACAACAGTCCAATCTCAATTACTGAACTACGGGGGCAAAACAATACAGAAAGTTTCAGTCAATAATGAGAAAATACATATGGTACAGTAATTTTTTGTCTTATTTACTTACTGAATAATTAGTCAATCTTAGAATGCTCTATAACTACAAAAAACCTTGAAGACCTTGAGAAAAGTTTCCTCAAGTCTGGTTCATAAGGAGGACAGAACCGCATCCTTAGTTAATAAAGAATACTAATTATGCTTGTTGCGCTCTACTCAGTCCTGTGAATATTTGTCTCCCTCTCTTTGTGGGCTCTCTAATTTATTATAAGAGGCTTTACCCTTTAATTGTTAATGATGCGTCCTACTTTGTCAAGGGGCTTCAGGAAGTGTTACTAACCATTGCTAATTTGATGTGCAGTTACAGATTTCTAAGGTTGTGCTTTTTGTAAATGCATGGGTTTGAAGGACAGGATCATTTTTATAAAATTGTACTAGAGTTAAGTGTATGGCATTTATATGACTAATTATGCCAGCATTAGACCATTAGGCCTTCCTGTAGTCCAACTCCTGTAGCAACGCCAAGGTCGATTTCCAGAGAAAGCAAGTACTGATAAAATGTGTACCTTGAATGCAATCTAAAAGTATCTGCCAAATGCATGTAAAAGTGAGAATTGGAACCATCATTTCTATTCAACTTAGTCAAATTCGATTTTTTTCAGGCAAGTATATTTTAAATGCAACTTAATATTAGTACCTGATAATTAAATTGCATGATTAATATAGCTTAAAAAAAAAGATGTTTCTCTTGAAATGAGGTGGCAGGTGCATTCTCATATCTGTTGAGTCCCACTTTCCACAGATCATTTGCTTTAAGATGACAACGACTGTTTTCCTGTAGACAAAATGTCAACTCTGCTCTTACGCAAATAATGAAAGTGCCTCGTGATCACTGGCTGCCCTCCCCCCCTGACTTAGCGCACCAAGAGGCCCGGGGTTTTGCATGATATGCCTGTTTAGTGTATCAGTAACACTATGATCTGAAATCAGTCCATATATCATACTCACTTTAAAGCATTTCTCCACAGATTTAGTTGTAATGGGTTTCTGGATTGTACATTAAAACGACTTTATATTGAAGAGCTGTGAGTACCACAATAATGTACTTTTAGGTCTTCTTCAATCCATGTTTCTTCACGGCAAGGAGATTGGATGTACTCTATAAGTAGTTATACAACTCGTTGTACCTTTTTAATCTGTCTCCTTTGAATAAAATGTACTGTAGATTTCAACAACCCCCTTTACAGATAAGTCTGCACTCTCGGACCAGCTCATTACAAACTGACTACCGGCAAACTGACAGGGAGAAATAGAAAGGAATGAAAAGCAGATAGACATGGAGACAAAGAAAGTATGAAAGAAACAGACTTATTCAACTAATCCCAGAGAGCAGAGTGGCAGAGAAATGATAGAAGCTTTGTAATGACATTCCTCTTTTCTCTCTCTCTCTCTTTTTTTTGTTTCTTTGTCTCTTGCCTTTCTGTTTTTCGGCCCATCCTCCGGTTGATGGGAGACCAGTCAAGCAGAAAAAGAGGATCTATCAAAGCAACAAAAAGAATTAGCCACAGCAACCAAGTAGACTTCAATTTATCACAGGACACAAACCTCACACCAGGGGCATTGTGGGGATATTTTTTAAGTTATATCCACATTTGAAGGTGCTCTTTTTTAATCTGTAATATTTAAAAAGGTCATATATGTAAAGAAGAATATTTGTATCTGAATTAATACTTCATTCAGATTTGATTAAAGACATTTATAATGTTAGAAAGGATTTCTATTTAAAATAAATGTTGTTCTTTTAAATTTTCTAAACGTTAAAAAATCCTTTAAAAAAATGCATCACAGTCTCTATTATTAAGCAGCACAATGATTTTCAACACTGACAAGAAGAAGCATTTGTTGAGCAGCAAATCAGCATACTAAAATGATTTATAAAGGATCATGTGACACTGAAGACTAATTATGCTGAAAATTTAGCTTTGCCATCACAGGAATAAATTACATTTTAAATTGTAATTATATTTCACAATATAACTGTTTTACTATAATTTTGATTATATGAAAAGTAAATTCAGCTTTCTAAGAAACTTAAAAATCAGCATTGAATATGATGCAATAAAATGGCAGTGTATTGTGAAATAATGGCAAAAGATGACTTGTATTGAACACTTGGGCTTTGGCCAGTGACCAGTGAACAGTGTAATCTGATTCATAAGCAAATGACTCTTTTGACTCACTTTGCCAGTGCAAAGAGTTTCAGTAAAGCCACAGAAACACACTGTATAGTTTATTTCCTGGTTGGATCAAGAAGTTTTTAAAGGAATCTGTTGCTTGAATAAGTCAATGACTCATAGTTCATTGTTTGTTTCATGAATGAATCAGCATTGTTGAATTAATCGCTTGAATTGAGTGAGTCACTGACTCGTTCAAATACAGTCACTTGCCACCAACTACTGTAAACATGTAACTTGCAGAAAGAGTAGTTATCATCAGTTTGTTCTGTGAATATTCACAAATGCAATAATTATTTAAATTATACTTTCATTAAACGTTTCTGTATCACTTGTGCATAGATATCCACAACACCTGACTGTCATTAATGTATCAGACTCTGAAGTTTACTTAACCAGACTGATCCTCTCACAGGTTGTTTTCAGTTCCAGTTCAGAATAACAATATGGATGAGGCTCTCCTGGGACTCTAAGCCTTGACAACTGCCAAGGCTTCATTCTGTCTCTTCAGCTCTCGTTTTCCTCTCTCTTTTTCCTCTGTCATTTTCCCTTCCTTTCTCTTGACTGCTAGACTGAGACTCGAGTAAATAGCAGAGAAGAGAGCTTTAAAGCATTGCAGTCTTTGAATAAATTTAAACTAAACTAACTTTGCTGTTCTTGTGAAGTAAAATTCTGCCTGTTGATCCGGTCTGCTCTCGTTTAGAGACTGATCAGCTTCAGCTGCCCACCTCACTTGGCTGAATGAGTCAGATGTTTGACGTTCCAGGGTAAAATCATTGTATAAAGGAGTTAGTCCTTGACATCTGCATGAGAAAATTTACCAAGAAAATCCATGACCTACAACTCATATGTAAACCTATTCGGGTTGTGCATAAAAGAAAGTTTGTATGTTGCTCTATCTATCTATCGACTATCTATCTATCTATCTATCTATCTATCTATCTATCTATCTATCTATCTATCTATCTATCTATCTATCTATCTAGCAGCGGTTTATTGTACTTTATTATTGTATTATTATTATCCACGAAACAACCAACACCCACAATCTTAAAAATAAAGGTATGTGAATAAAATATACATGTAAACAAAAATAGACAAAAAATGTATGTATTATCCAATAAAAAAAAAGTGGTATTGCACATTATTTATTAAAAGTTTTGTTATTATTATTACATTTTATTATACTAAATATGACAGCACTATTATGCAAATATAATATTGTAGACTTTTACACAGCATTGTGCTTCAGTTACATACAACTTAACACAGTGCAAATTATTTTTGACATGCAATTGCATTATTGCTGTTAACATGTGTTACACAGGCAAAATCATGCTCCAGGCAAAATCATGCAAGTCCAATTCGCACTGCACACATTTTCTGATTGCCACAGACCCCTAGAGTTTCTCAGCTCATCCAATTTGCAAAAAAAGCATTTAGCCTGGCTCAAATCAGATACACATGCATCTCTCAAGGTGTTTCTGGTGTACGATCCCTGGCCCAGAGCATGAAGCAGATGAATAAAAATAAGGAGGAAGACAGGCATCCAGAATACAAGATAGAGAAAGACCGAAAATATGAGATCAGGATCCATTCCTGTTATGATGGATGAGCAGGTAACCAAAGCTCAGAATATGTTCGGATATCCTAGGGAGTGTTTGAAGAACAACTCTCGCAAAAGTAGTACAACACAAAAGTGGAGCTAATAGAGAGAGACGAAAAGAGAAAATAAGACATCGGATCCCATTGCTGTCAGGATGGATGAGTAGGTAAATGCAGTGCAGCATTACTTTCCTGCTGCGTTCCTAATGCCCTAAGAGCAAGGCTAATGTGCTCTAAAGAGATGCTTCTGTCTTCATCTGGGGTGCAGATGCTGGGACTGTTCTGAGGTACAAGAACGAGGAAGGAGAAAAGAGGTGTAGGAAAGAGTAAATGTGGGAAATGAATGAGCACAATCAGAGGAGTGGAGGGCAGCCATTAGTTATCCTGGCCATTACTGCAGTCCACTCATTCCCTCGTAATGCGTGAAGGTTAACACCTCTGAGGAAACGGTCTGGAGAATTCCACTGTTAAAGGTCCCCGGAAATGCTTAGAAATGTGCAGCGTTACTCTATGTGTTGACGTCATTTGAACTGAAACAGGAAGACGGGGCGGGACATATCAAGCAGCCCCGCCCCTTTTTAAAATAGCCAATAGCGTTCGTTTATATCACAGCTTGGGCTAGAGCCATTGAGCTCCGTAAAGCCGCATTTGACAGGGTATGCCAGCCACAATCTCATCGATATTGCTATAAAATATAGCATTCTGTATAGAATTCAAATAGCTCCGATACATTTTGTGGTCTGCGCCGACTCGCGCATGTGATCCGCTCCGTGCTATCGTGTCTCTGGACCGGAGCAGAGTGTGTGTGTGGTGCGGTGGTTAGCGTGACACAGCGCGAAACCAGACTTCTTTTTTTCCTCAATGGAAAGCATATTTACACTGTTTGAATCGTTCCCTATCCCCTATATAGTGCACTACGTGCCATTCACTGTACAGAAAATACTAATTCTGTGGACAAGTGACCGATTTCAGCTCACTTCACTTCAGCGTCTATTTTATAGTGTAGGGGGCGGGCGCTTCGGATTCTAGAGAGCATTTGATTGGACAGAAAGTTTGATGAGAAGCTGAAGTACGATGTGACGTCAAAAAAATTGTTGAGCCGTTTTAGCGGAAGTGACGAACTGCAAGCTTTGAATGCTTATATCTTTTAAATGTGAATTTTGTCACTGTTTTGGAGCACAATGCCTTATAGATAAACTTAAGACTAACAAATTGATACTAACACCCAAAAAACTTTAAATTTGATTTCATGGGGACTTTAAACTGTATATTATGATAATATACTAGAATGTAATATGCATTTTTAAGCACATGGGAAAAGACTGTTTCACTTCAGAATAAATGAAAAATGGTAATGTAAGTTTCAAAAGGAATTGCGATTATGAGAAATAAAAGTGTTGCAAATACTATAAAAAAAAATTTTTGTGAGATACACAGTAAAGTCGTAATTGGGAGAAATAATATGAGAAATAAAGTCACAGTTCCAATATATAAAGTTGCATTGTATCATGTAAAGAGAGAAATGAAATCATAATTGGGAGAAGTAAAGGAAGTTTTGAAAGCCAGACACAAAGTTACAATTACTTTTGTATTTGATTTACTCTAAAGCGGAATAGGACTTCCATACTTTAATAATAATAATAATATCTTTTTAGGAATAAAGAATAATTAATTAAATCTGTAATGATTTACTTATTAATACAGGGAAGCCACATGTATTTATGAGCAATTTTTGAGTGAAACTTGTTTTAAAGTATAACCCTACACTTTTTTTACCCCCCATTGTAAGTTACTATTAAGTGTTTTATGCTGGCTGCTTTCAGATGTTAAAGATGATCCTGTTCATTTATCATTTAGAAAGCTACATGACACTGAGAAATGCTCTGTGATTAAACTTTGTTTGAATACTGAAATGCATTTCTGTGCTGTTTTGAGCTGCTGTATGTCCTCAGGTTACATGGGCTTATAGCATAATCTATTCATCTCCACTATTTCACCTACTCTTTCACACTTTTCTGAATTCTCTTGTCAGTGGCATTGACATTCAAAAGGTCAGTGTAAGCCCACTGGAAGAATTTCTTGCATCGATGTGTACGAGCAAATAGCTTATTGAGCGATTTAAAAAGAGTCTGATTCAGTACTTATTAATGAAGCAACAGAGGTCCCTGTCAAATTCTCTAGTTCTTCTAAATATCATCAGCACTGGCACTAGAGCAAAATCTACCTTTGTTTCACTGTGATTGTGCAGCTTTTCTAAAAAGCACAATACAATGGGATGATTGAGTGTAGGAGAGCAGCAGAGGGACTGTGAGGGACTTCATCGAGCCCAGTTTACAGCACCTCCGGTTCGGCAATGACATTTTAGAGTGATGTTGCAGTAATGGTTTGTTCCACCTGAAAGCACATGTTTTATTGATTATGGTGTCCAAACTGTCCCTTAAACTGTACACACTTGGGCAATATTACACCACAGGTTTGGAGAGATGACCGATGTCTGTTGAGCCTTAGGTTTATGTTAAAAGACTAGTACACCTAAAAATGAAAATTTGCTAAAATGTTCCTTACCCTCAGGCCATCCAAGATGTAGATGAATTTGTTTCTTCATCTGAACAGATTTGGAGAAATTAAGCCCTACTTCACTTGCTCAGCTATGGATTCTTTGCAGTGAATGGGTGCCGTCAGAATAAGAGTTCAAATAGCTGATAAAATAACGCTGCCTCCATCCCTTGTTGTCCATTCACATCAAATTTCACCTGCATATTTGTTTAGAACAGTTCTGAACTGTTTTCATTTGTAACAGTGCTTTATCTGTGCATATTTCTCCTCTGATTCAACGAGACGGCGCTTTTCACTGGAGAAAGCATGAACTTTCTTCACAAGATGTTAATTAATTGACTTAAGTCATGTGGATAGGGAAGCTTTTAGCAGCTGTTTGGACTCTCATTCTGATGGAACCCAAGAGTTTTAAATGTCTTTGAAAGAAGTGTCTTATGCCCACCAAGGCTGCATTCATTTAATCAAAATACAGTAAAAAGAGTAATATTGTGAAATATTATTACAATTTATATTTTTATGTATTTGAATCTCCGTGATGGAAAAGCGAAATTTTCAGCAGCCATTATTCAAAAAGAACATCATTTATTTGAAATAGAAATCTTTTGAAACATTATAAATGTCTTAACCTGATTAGTTTGAAAAGTTCAAACGTACATTTCAGAGCACATATAACTATGCATACTTGCATAATTGTCTTGATGGCAACTTTGCTGAAATCACTAAATATCTCACTTTCCCCATAAAGACACTTGGAACGGCAATTGAAAGCACTCTGGCAGTAAAACGTGGAGGGCCTGCATCATCTCTTTGATCAGGCACTCTCACTGAAGCTGTTGCCCTCAGGATTACATTCTGTTTTATGCTTTTGTAGTTTATTTGATCCATTAGTTCTTGTATACTCCAATCATAACTGCTGTAGGTTTTTTTTTTCTTTTTTATCTCTGCCGTTTTACTTTTGGTTTGCGTGTGTGTGTCTGCTTGTACAGTATATTCGTACTAAGCTCTTTCTGACAAGACAGTTATTGATGGCCACAGAGCAAGCTGTACAGCTGTAGGCAACAACTATTACAGCAAGTAGTCTTAAACAAACCTACAGTCACTTTTAAATGCCCCCAGAGTGTTTTTAAACGGTTCCCATCTGGTACGCCTCTCCGTGATGATAAAAGCTGAGTGCAGTTTGAGGGATTCATTCATATATACGACTGAAGTGAACAACTTGTTTTTATAATATTAGAATACTTTCTGACATCCATGAAAGTCTTTTTCTGCTTGAGAGTGAAAAATAAAGTTAACTGACTATTTCTCAAAATTGTGACTTTAAATTTCACAATTCTGACTTTAGTTCTCATAATTGCAACTTTATATCGGAATTGTAACTTAGTCTCTTCAGTGAGTGCTTAACAGCATCCTGCTGAAAAAAAAGCTTATATGCTTTCCTTATTTCTTGATTCCTTATTCCTTTCTCTGTTCTAGCTTGTACTATTCTGAACAAGGTCTGAAACTTTGTATTACTAGCACTTCTCGTGTTTATTGTCTTCTTATGATGACTTGATTGTTGTATTCTTCATTTGTTTGCTAAATGAATAAATGCAAATGTATATACACTGTATACTGCAAATGCATATGCAATATAATATACTGCACATATAACTGCAATTTCACATCTCATGTTGTGACTTTATTTCTTGTTTATTTCTTTGTCTTGTCTAAACTTTTCACATTTACCTGTTTTGTTTTTCCACTAAAAGTGTGGAAATGCATTTGAGTGCAAAATGAATCACCAATGTTAATGTGTATATGTGCTAAAAGTTGCATTTGTGCTAATCAGCATGGATTATAAGACATAAAACTTTCAACTTCTAACTTTCTAAAAGTTTCAACTATTATTTGATAAAGCATTGGATGTATCCCCAGTTTCTCTCAATTAGACACAAAACAACCTCAGGCGGTGTTTAAAGATCTGGCCTTCATTCAGATTGAACTATTCCCCACATTCCCCTCACTTGGGTCAATCAGGCTTATATAGTAATTTGTCATTTCATTGTTTGTGCCAATAGGTTTTTTTTTTTTTTTTTTTGGTGCTCTAAAACAATACTCACCATGTCTAATCAGCTCACTTTGAATTTTCTTGGAAGGTGTGTGTTAATCATGACTCGGGTATTAGCTGAGCCTGCTTAACTGCTTTGTGTTAAATACTTTTATAATACCCATTTAATGTTCAGTCAATATGTTGTTATATAGTGAACCAGAGACAAATTATCACCAAATTCATATCCATGCTGCTTTTTTTTTTCATGCTCATCAGTATTAATGGAGTGGTCAGTTTAACATCAATGTCTTATGGTTAGGTAATTGAATCCTGATATCTTCTGACAAATATGTCAGATCATTTTTCATTAGAACATTTTACATTTCTCCATAAAATACAATCCTTCTCACCCAACATTAAAAAGGAATCACAGAAAATATTTTATTCAAGGGATCATATCTCCTTTTTCTGTGAAATATTATATATTATATTATACTATACTATACTATACTATATATATATATACAGTGGGGAAAAAAAGTATTAGTCAGCCACCAATTGTGCAAGTTATCCCACTAAAAAAGATGAGAGAGGCCTGTAATTTTCATCATAGGGATACCTCAACTATGAGAGACAAAATGAGAAAAAGAAATCAAGAAAATCACATTGTAGGATTTTTGAAAGAATTAATTGGTAAATTCCTCGGTAAATAAGTATTTGGTCACCTACAAACAAGTCAGATTTCTGGCTCTCACAGACCTGTAACTTCGTCTTTAAGAGGCTCCTCTGTCCTCCACTGTTACCTGTATTAATGGCATCTGTTTTAACTTGTTATCAGTATAAAAGACACCTTTCCACAACCTCAAACAGTCACACTCCAAACTCCACCATAGACAAGACCAAAGAGCTGTCAAAGGACAACAGAAAAAAAATTGTAGACCTGCACCAGGCTGGGAAGACTGAACCTGCAATAGGTAAGCAGCTTGGTGTGAAGATCAGTGTGTGGGGGGGTTAACTGTGGGAGCAATTATTAGAATATGGAAGACATACAAGACCACTGATATCTCCCTCGATCTGGGGCTCCACGCACGATCTCACCCCGTGGGGTCAAAATGAGCACAAGAACTGTGAGCAAAAATCCCAGAACCACACGGGGGGACCTAGTGAATGACCTGCAGAGAGCTGGGACCAAAGTAACAAAGGCTACCATCAGTAACACTGTGCCGCCAGGGACTCAAATCATGCAGTGCCAGACGTGTCTCCCTGCTTAAGCCAGTACATGTTCAGGCCTGTCTGAAGTTTGCTAGAGAGCGTTTGGATGATTCAGAAGAGGATTGGGAGAATGTCATACTTGTCAGAGAAACCAAAATAGTACTTTTTGGTAAAAACTCAACTTGTCTTGTTTGGAGGAGAAAGAATGCTGAGTTGCATCCAAAGAACACCATACCTACTTTGAAGCATGGGGGTGGAAACATCATGTTTTTGGGGCTGTTTTTCTGCAAAGGGACCATGACGACTGATCCGTGTAAACGAAAGATTGAATGGGGCCATGTATCGTGAGATTTGAGTGAAAACCTCCTTCCATCCGCAAGGGCATTGAAGATGAAACGTGGCTGGTCTTTCAGCATGACAATGATCCCAAACAAACCGCCTGGGCAACGAAGGAGTGGCTTCTTAAGAAGTATTTCAAGGTCCTGGAGTGGCCTAGCATGTCTCCAGATCTCAACCCCATAGAAATCTTTGGAGGGAGTTGAAAATCAGTGTTGCCAAGCGACAGCCCCAAAACATTACTGCTATAGAGGAGATCTGCATGGAGGAATGGACCAAAATACCAGCAACAATGTGTGAAAACCTTGTGAAGACTTACAAAAAACGTTTTAGACCTCTGTCATTGCCAACAAAGGGTAAATAACAAAGTATTGAGATTAAATTTTATTATTGACCAAATACTTATTTTCCACAATAATTTGCAAATAAATTATTTAAAAATCCTACAATGTGATTTTCTGGATTTTTTTTCTCATTTGTCTCTCATAGTTGAGGTATACCTATGATGAAAATTACAGGCCTCTCGCATCTTTTTAGTGGGAGAACTTGACAATTGGTGGCTGACTAATACTTTTTTTCCCCAACTGTATATAATTTATATATATATATATATATATCTAGAACACTTCTTCAACAGATTATAGCTCCTAATAGCGTGCTGTTTCGTTTTCTGGTCTAACTCTTTCTCAAGCACCTGATATTTCGCCTGTTATAGCGTGAGACTGCTGAAACACAGAGTTATTATCGGAAGCCTTGCAGTGATTTCGCTCAGTGCTGCAAACCACTTAGCATATTGTTAGCATTTAACCAAAGAATGGTTTTATGGAACACATGTTGATCTCCTAGAAGTGATTGTTAAAATTTATGATTGTCAGTCCCCATCTCAAACCTTGAAATGTCCTCAATAGTAAACACAGTTAATGCGATCTAAGCAATGCACTCAGATAGGCCTAAAAGATTGCATTCAGCTCTAATTTTGTTCTTTTAGTAAATCAGGCATTAAAACAATGCAGAAAGTGTCTGCAAATAAACAACGCCATCAGTGGATGCTTTTTTTTGTATCCCCCAGAGAGAATGAAAAAGACAGGACATTAATGTTCCTGCAGGAAAACACTTCTCAAGAGCTTCTAAAGGTGACTGAGGACTTGCTACTTACTGTAAACCCTATGAACAATTGTTTCCTACTCTCCCACTCTTTCTTTTATAAATAAAACGTGTTAGTTTGTGTCTTTGTGTGCAGGAAATGACAACAGTAGAGAGGTCTATGTTTTACAGAATAAAAATAATGGGAGCTGGTCTTTACATGTTGTTGGTGGTGCTATCAAAGTAGATTTGCAATCTGCTGAAAAAAATACATTGTTACATGAAAAAGTGATACTGACTGACTAAATTAAGATAGACAAATAGATATATTTGTCAAAAAAGAGCAATGTGTGAGATCATCTGAGGGCTACGTGAATGAGTGCTCTCAAAATGTGTGGTCACTTTTGACCCTGTACACTTTTAGAAATAAACACACTTAAAACAATTTTCACACTCTCACATTTTCACACCCTCACTGGTTTATTAAATGTATCCACTAACAATGTCTAACAGTGTATCTCAGGGAAATTCTGGCATTTTTATGTCATATTTCCTCCACATTTCTAACAATGTATTGTGTTTAATAGCATTATTTGGTAGTAATGACTTTTTAAGCATTTTCAGAATAAATTGGCCTACTAACATGGCAGACTAACTCTTTTGTTTTTTGTTGTTTTTTTTGTGTGTATTATTCCGTCACAATTTGTAATAGTTTGTAGGGATGCACCGAATGTTCGGCAACTGAAATTATTCGAAATAATAATTATTCGAATAAGCGAATAGACCGAATAAATCGACGCGATCAAATAGAGGCGCGCACAAATGCAACAAACATGTCGGCAGGAAACAAGGCATGTGACAATACGTGCAACAAACGTCTTCCCAAATTCGTAATGAGAATCATTTATAATTCTACTGTTGTCAACAAAAAGAAGCACTGAGGTCTTCCTGCGGGTTTCTGCCAAAATAAAAGCGGAGAAATAGCAAGAACTCCATCAACATTAATACATGTAATGATTGTAATTTTACTGTTGTTCTAAATAAAAAAGACAATAAGAAGGATAATAATAATTGCAACAGCTCTATAAACACATTTATTATAGCATTCACATAGTGTTCAGACTGGGATCTGTAATATTTTCTAATGTTTTAAAAGAAGTCTCTTCTGCTCAGCAAGGCTGCATTTATTTGTACAGTTAAAAAAAAAATAATAAAAAAAGTGACATGCCTGATTCAAGAAGGGGGTCTCAAAAATGGCCAACAAATATCATTTTACTAAATTATTAATGTTAAGTTAAATTGTGTTTTATTGGTATAATGTCTGCTAGAATGTTAAAAAAATGTTCAGTGTTAAGTAAATATTTTTAAAGTCCATTTTGGCTATTTAATTTATGCAATGGTGAAAAAACTGTCAAAATGGGGAAAAAAATTCGAAAAACCGTGTTCGGTATTCGGCCCGGTGTTTCATTTTTTTCGGCTTCGGCAAAGAATTTTCATTTCGGTGTATCCCTAATAGTTTGACAAAATTTCAGCTTGGAAATAATAATAAAAAAAACATTACTCCAAGTATCAAATCTCTCAGGATGCTTTCTAACTGCAAACATTTTTTTCATTGAGTTGAAAATAGAGTTGAAAATTTAAATAGAGACCTCATTTAAAACAGGCAATTGTCAATGAATTGTAATGCTAAAGAGTAACTACTGTACCATTTCTGTATTATTCTGGAATTGTACACATTTTTGGCTGGGTTATATTATAAGCAATACAATAACTCGATATCAGCATTGTAACATAAATTAAGGTTGAAAGACCTTTTGTTTCTAACACATGGCTTTCTTTGGGATATTTTACATGAATGGACAAAGACAAAGTATCCAATTACATTAGAGCAGAAGACTGAATCACTAGAGAGAGATCTAGCAAATGTAAAGCAGTGGCACCAAACACTGCCTTAGTTAAGAAGTAAAGAAATAAAATTAGACTGAAAACAAAAAACAAAAAATGACTTCCGACAGTAAATTTAATTAGATGGTATAACTTTGGTGGATTAAAAATTGTTATCCAATGCAGCAATGCATGTCACTGCTGGCTCACTTGAGAGGAAACTCATTCTGTGGGAACCAACTGAAAGTACTGATACTAATAACTTTTCATCAAGTTTTCAAAATGGTGCATTTGACAAAACATTTCATCTGTTTCTTTTATGGCATTGTGGTTTTCACTTTACATTATTTTTATTCAGAAATAATGCTATTCTAAAACTCTTTTGAAAGATATTGCCTTCTTGGTTAGTTTCAGTGTAGTTAGATATTTGGTTATATTATATGGATGTCTGTAATTTTTCTGTCATATTTCCTCCACATTTGTGTTTAATAAGATTCTACAGCACTACAGTTGTATATTGGCAAGTTATTAGCTACTCTAGCACTGGAGACTTCTCAGAATAAAGAGAAGAAATGGCTTACGTATATGGCCACAATCGCTTGAAAATGATATGGCCACTTCAGCTGAACTTGGTGTGAGCTGAAAATAGCATTTCACTTTGAGGAATATTGATCATCATAATACTGCTCAATAATGATGCTGGGCAGATCACAAGATTAAAATTATTTTCATGAGCCTTATTTGTTTTTATAGAGTCACTGTTTATTTTTTTTATTTCTATGGCTACACCAGAAATTGCATTAGGTAAAGAGCTTTCTGAGAAACACAGATTTTCCATTATTCATTGTTCAGATTTTCCATTAGTCTAAATCAAGTGATGCTATCTATCCCATTGAATGATACAAGTGAAGGCTTAGGTTGTACTGTGGCACATCCTGGTCCGGAAATGGTCTTGAAAGCATTTGAACATCTTAGTATGATTTAGATTGACACAATATTTAACATGGGAAGCTTCAAATGTAGGGACAGTTTACACAAAATGCTGTGAAAATGAAAATGCTGTCATCATGTACTCACAGTCATGTTGATCTAAACTTGAATGACTTGTATAAATCTCTTCAGTGGCATTAGTTTTTTGGTCCATATATTAAAAGTCACTGGGGTCTAATGTTATAAATACAGTCCACAGTATCTAAACAAATTAAAAAGAGCATCATTTAGATCAGTTAAAAATACAACTGTGATGTAATGCATTAAACAGCAACATTAAGATGGATGTGTGAAAGTTTTTGTGAGTTGTAGTCTTATGAGATGGCGAATACAAGAGGAATATTCTAGGAGATATCTCAGTAGACCCTCCTTGATGCTCAAAGAGCTTGCACCACTTTCTACAGCAACTGAAGATGAGCAAGTGCCAAAACACGGTTCCATTAAAACATTCTTTGGCTGCTGACAAGACTCCTGAAAAAAGTGCTTGACAACTGCCTTCATCTGAGAATAAGAAAGATTTAAGCCCTGTCTCCTCGCCAAAGCATTTTTCAAACATCTGTGTCATTCTAAGGGAATTTTATATAGAATATTTCGATATACTTTGGAGAATCTGACATAAGCGTAACATGCTGTTACCACAGAAAAAAACCTTAGCTAGCAGATTGTCTGGCTGTGCTGTTCTAAGCATTGAAAACTAAAAACACTTGACATATTTCCCAGACTGAAATACATTTATGCTTTTATTGGGAGGAAATGCTGTTGTTATTAAAAAAAACAACAAAGATTTTATTTTTACATTTCTTGTTCTCTGTTTTTCTTAGTTAGCTTATGTTTTAGCATACTAGGGCTGTGTCCAAAATTGCCCCCTATACCCTTAAATAGGGCACTATTGGAGGGAACAGCCATTTTTAGTGGTGTCCGAAACCGAAACCATAGTGGACGTTCTCGAGTGCACTCATTCAATCCCACAATGCACTGCAAAAACAAATGTACAACTGGTGCACGCTCAACGGCTAGAGAATGCCCATAATGCACCATGAGAGTCACGCGCCGAATGAATTCCCACATCTCGCCAGAAGATGGCGCCCGCAGCTTAATAACCACGTCCTTTACATTATCCAGGGTACAGGCCTAATGTTAAACACGGGTATAAAATTCATTGTAAATTGATTATTAAATTGTTTGATTAGGGTTTATATATAATTTCCGTGACAGAGTTCAAGATAAATACTTTAATCTTACTACTGGAGCTGCCAGTTTGCTAAGTTTTCTAATGATTATTAAACAGCAAGCACAAAATATGCAAAAGCGGCATTCCTTCTGGTGCACTCGGTGTCCGAATTCACTACTCGTTTTCATTCACTCCTTCTAGTGAACTGAATTAGTGACCTAATGTAGGGAATAGTGAATGAGGGTATAGGGGGCGATTTCGAACACAGCCATAGATTTGCATGCATGGTGTTAGCACACGTAGCCTGTAGCTTACCACAACCAAATCGGTTAGGTGCATTCCTTTCAAAGTAGTGCTCTGCAAAAGTGAACTTTACATTGATTCGGCCATCTTAAGTTAAATTTTATACAAAGGGCAAAAATTTCATTTGAAGGGCACTCGCGAACAGCACTCGGAAATCAGGGACCAGCATTGTTAGTCTATTAGATTCACCGGAAGTGTAGAGGGTTTTTAAATTTACACACCACATGGTCACTGAGCTGCACATCATGTCCACTAAGACGTTTTAAATTATAATTAAAGTGCACTAAGAGAAAAATGTTGAGTGAGGCTCTTGTTATTAATTCAGTTTACGTAAGGTTAAGTAAGGTAAGATACACATTTAAACTAACATAATTAACATTGTAGTATGTATTAAAAAGGATATTTAAAATAAAACATATATAAATAAAAATAAAAATCCTATTAAATTACTTGAATATAAAACAACAGACATTTATCACTCAGTTAGGTGCTTTCAAATATGATTATCTTTATTATTCAAATGATCTAGCCTATAATAATTAAATTTATGATACATGTATATTTATATAAATATGCATTTGTATATTACATAAATGTATGGTAACTTTTATCTACAGATGTTTATGATGGTATTATATGGCAAATGCCTCTCATATGTGCATCTCAAATATTGCCTGCATGTGATGTTGCAGTGTTCTTTTGTCAAATAAATACATTGTGTCAAGTAAAGTAAGCTTCAAACGATATCTTGTACTCAAGGAGTAAGAAGCAGTGAACATTGTGTAGGATCCCTGTCAGCCAGAATGCATTTATCTTTTTCTGTTTCAACTGTTTTTCAGTATTGCCACTGACTTTTATTGTATACAAAAACAGTTTTTAAAAAAAAATTAGATTTAGCCAACCCTAAACATAAACAAAAAAAACAATCAAGAAGGGGCCTTCGGTCAGTTTTTTGTTTTTTTTATATTGGTGTACTGGCCACATGTATCTACAAGATTTTTAAACAGAATAATTTACAAAGTGGTCCAAAATGAATGACTATGTAAGACTAACCATTGCTAAGCTCAGGAACAAAACCTACTAGCAATGTTCCTACTCTTTCAAAGGTCAATGTAAAATGTATTGCATTGACTAACTGCAGATTAAGGTGCGTTTCTCATGCCTGAAGGAAAGGAAATGTCTGAAAAGTTCATTTGACATTTGTCAGAACTCCAGAGCCCATTCATGTAGTAGAGATGTCATAGCATGCCTGTTTCAGTCTCATTAAGTGCGCGTGATGAGAAATGACTTTCATTGGCCGTATAAGTGACTCCAGTTATATAACATTATGAGTATGATTAAGAACTCCTGGGTGCACATCACACAGTAATGAAAATCAAGGGAAAATCACTTGAAACAAATCGGCCAATACATCATGCAGGCTAGGTTAATTAGATGCTATTATGTAAACTAGCCATGTGCAAAATAAATCATTATACATCGGTCAGACGGCCCCCTTTATCTAAATTTTGTGGGCACTGTTCTTACTACGGAGTGAGGCTGAAGAGAACATTTTAGATCGAATCTGATAGAACGCTTCCTTCCGGGATCATCAAAAGCTAGGTGATGAAGAAAAGTAAGCAAATGTGGCGATTATTGAAGTATATCGCTATATCGTTAGTGAACAAATACACTTATAAGCCGTCAAGTTCCTTTTTAAAGACATTTAGAGGCATGTCGTGGACGCGCAGGGTCGTCCAATAGCCCTATTTTGCTGTGCCTGTCCTCGACTGAACCGAGACATCACACAAAGACATTAGTTTCACTAGTTTTACAGCCCTGAGACAGATGGCACCCCTCCCTCAACAATAATACAACTCATTGTATTATGATGTATTATAGGCGTAGAACAGGGCGTAGACAAGTGGCGTGGTCAGTAGAGAGCGAAGAGTCCGCAGAGTTCAGCCCACCCTGAAAAAAAAAAACACTCACCTGCCTATGCCTTAGTAACTCTGAAGACCTTGTATAGCTGGTTGTGGTGTGTCTGATTAGGGTTGGAGCTGAACTCTGCAGGACTGCGGCTCTCTAGGACCGAACTTGCCTACCCCTGGTCTAGAAGCACTATTAGTTTGTTGACGGTCTTCTAACTGGGGTACCGATCCTACATCCAAAGATGCATACCTGGTCCTTTTTCGTTGGATGAATTCGTAAAGCGTACGCCTCAAGATAGAACTATTGAAAATGTTATTGAAAAAAAACAAATAAAAAAAAAAAAAATAAAAAAAAAACACAAAAAAAAAAAAAATTTGTATTGATTGATATGCACAATTTGACTGCCATTACAGGCTGTATAAATGAACAGTTCCTGAATGGCATACAGATACTTGTAAAACCCATGACGACTCAATGCACTGACTGTGTGAAAGCACTTATTTAAGTCATGGAGGATAATTAGACTTCTTGGGTTTAGTCTCTTGGCCAAGTACAATGAGCACATTATCTGACGGCCTTGTGAATGGCATAAAACTAAGGGTACATAAAACCTTTAGCACTTACTAGAATCCATCCAACATTAATCCTTGTGTGACTTTGGCCATGTCCAATTTAATTACTTCCAATCCTGGACAATTAATTTTCTGTGCACTTTTGTCTCCTCCATTACTTGAGAATGATTTCTTTTGGGTTTTCCCCATTATTTACATCCAATTATGTCCCTCTCTTATTTCAAATCCATGTTAATACCAGAAAGTACAGTCTCTTACTAATTTGCATTACATGGAAGTCAAGGAACAAGGACTTGCACACACAATGTATTTTTCTTTTCTTTCTTCTTCTTGTTTCCCCAAGCTTAAACGTGTGACTTAAATAAATAACATTGTTATTTTTCCACCAAAAAAAAATAAAAAATAGCTGCCAGGGCAAGACTCTCTCACACACTCCTCTTTTATATCTATGTATGAGTCATTAATCTGCTAGTCCTTTTTGGCTGAGGGTTCCTTCAGAGAAATGGGAGTTACTTTGTCAGAGCAAACTCACTAATGAGGTAGTCTCTTGGAAGGGTTCAAAACCTCTGACTGACTCTGAATCTAACCTTCAGTGCATGGCCATGTGAAACAGAACCTCTCAATCTGTGATGTCTTATGTATGCTTCATTTGTGAGGTTGAAGGTCCAAGGCGCAGTTTCTAAATTACACTTCACACAGATAGAAAGCCTGTGAGAACTGATGATCTTCTCTTGTGAAGGTCAGTCTGAGAATATGCCAAGCAGAAAGTAAATTTATCAAATTAATGTAAGTGACAAGTGCATTAAGAGAAAAAGGGATGGATTTTTCTTGTGACATTAATTGTTCCCTAACTGTGAAATTAGTACAATGTGTTCAATGTGCCCTAAATACAAGTTTCAAACTCCAGATCAGTGTCAAAAAGGAAAGAACTAATTCCAACTTTCATTCTCAGTGTTCCTAGCCGTTAGCCAACTTGGTCTTGCTGTTCATGCGTGGTGGGGATGCAAAAATTGCTAGGACTTGCAGAAACTACCTGCTACTTGGGGTGTCCAATCTTGCTCCTGGAGGTCTACTGTCTTGCAGTTTAGCTCAAATTCCAATAAAAAATGCCTGGTCCAGCTAATTAAGGTCTTAGATTACTAGATACTTCCAGGCAGGTGTTTTGGGGAAGGTTGAAACAAAACTCTGCAGGACATTGGGATTCCAGGAGCAGGATTGGACACCCCTGTGCTAAAGTAATAATAATTTATATGAGATGATGAAATACTATTTGGGTCATACAAGAATGTACAACCCAAAACTAAAATCATGATTGCAAGCCAGGTTGCAATCTATAATACACTGCTATTTCACCATCTAAAAGTTGTCAGTACTGTTTTGGCTTAGAACAGATGCAACATGAATCCCAATGCTGATTTGGTGCTGGTCTTGATGGTAACATGCGCTTTCTAGTAAACCAAGATACAGTTAAGTTGCCTTTTGGGTCCAATTTAGATCCATGGGGAAACACTTAACTTGAGCTGGTTATCAATCTTAAGGTAATTTTTAAAAACAAAAATCCAAATCATTTGATATTTTCTGCTATAATTCCAAGAGGTCCACTGATATGAATCTGCTAAAACTCTTGAGGGGCCACTTCACACTGAGGCTGGAGCTGTAGAGAGAGTTTTGCTATCCACTCTCAGTCTGAGCATCCACCTCCTCCTATATCGATTGGTTTTAGAGACAAGAGCTCAGATTCCCCGAGGTCCCCATTCACTCAAGACTATCTGTCATGACCGCAGGTGGCTGAAAGATGTGCCTGTTTTTCTGCTCTTGTAGAATATCTGTCATATCATCTGATCAGGTTGCACAGGTGTTGGTTTGGATTGCAGAGGATGGGCCCGTGACAGATTTAGACGGGAGCATCACCCATGATAAGAAGCAATATACTCTTGAAAGGCAGATTATAAACATCTGCTAAAGTTTTCCTCCAGGGCCATTGAATTTTATGTCCTCTGATTTGTCTTCTCCTGTGTCATATCAAAAAGTGTGTGAGAGTAAGGAATGGATATTATGAGCACTGCTTTCCATCTCATGCCGATTGGATGAAGTGAACACAATCCTTATCTTACACTTGTCTCATATCTGAAGCCTCTAGAAATAATTAAGTTTTTTTATCTGCTGAGTGGCACTCTTAGCACTGATTCTCTTCTTTTTTGTCCGCTTTGAACACCTGTGCCTTCAACATATCATGTCATGAGATTAAAAGGATGTCAGGCACCTCTTTCATGTATTTAGATGTGCATTCACACTCTCTTGATAGTAAATTTACTTTCTCTTGTGACCATTTTCAGAAGCATTATAAACGGCTGTGCAATTCAAGCTTGAGGTTTTTAGTGGTCAATAAGAAACACAGATTGTCATCTCTGCACATGCAACAGATTCAACTCCACCCATTCCGAGCAGGGCTTGAACCGGTGGAGGTCAGAATGTGAGGCAGGCCCACTAACAAGCGTTCTAAAGACTGCTGCCTCTGGCATTAGTACGCACACTAAATCTAATTGCATCTTGCAGGTTTCCTAACACTTTAAAAGTGAAATGTCCAGTAAGTGGTGCTAAATATGTATTTATAAATATATAATATTTGTTGTTGCATCTGCGTTTTACAGCAGTTCAGAAATGAAATGTCCGTTGAGTGTCTCTAAAAGGATAATGCTGTATCGTGTTTATAAATAATGTACTACCTACACCAGACTCTACCCTAAACATAACCAATAGAGTAAACAAAATAAAAATGTAAGATAAAACCACATTTTCTGAGGCAACCATGCCATTTAACTTGCTTCTACAAGTCTTTGACCTGTTTTATCGTGACTCGTGTTTCATAGATGAGTGGTCTTCACTGCGAGTACAGTGCTACACCAGGTGGGCTACCAAGCAAGTTTACCAATAAAAGTGTTTTGAGATCATAACATTAAGTAGTATTGTGCAAGGAACCACACAAAAATAAGCCTTTATTCATTGATAATCTGCCCCTGTAATGATCTTAAAGTTTTTGGGTTAATGCCACAAGCGTTCATTTCACAAATGAGAAATGCGGGATATGCATGAGGGTGTAACGGTGAGTAGTCAAGACCGACCATTTCTGCGTCATGTCTTTCGGTTCGGTATGCATGTGTAATCATTCAATTTTTTCAAGAAATTCAGACAATAAGGTCGTTTGTGCATGCCTTTGTGGCGCGGCATATCGGTGTATAACATCTCAGTTCTAATGGTAGCGCAGTGTGCGAGTGATCGTGATCACCCCTTTCTCTTTATTACTAGTTTTAAAAAAAGCGGTCCTATGAAGTGCAGATCACAATTTGCCTTAGTCTCTTTGAATTGGTTTAGGATACAGCTCTTGGTGCATAAAGAAGATCTGTAAAGTTGCAAAGACTAAAGTCTCAAATCCAAAGAGATATTCTTTAAAAAAGTTACGGCTCATTCTAACACGCCCCCACATGTCTACATCACAATGTGGGAAGATTTGCATAACGCCGACCAAATGTTCATGCAAAGAAAGAAGGCGTAAATTTTATTGTCGCTGTAGTATTGTTGCTGTCGCCATGTCGTGAAGACGCTGTGTGTTTTGTACTGTGCTTTGTTTGGCCTTTCAAAAGAGGACAATATCCGCTTCGTCATGCCTAGAGCTGATCCGTGCTGTCGCTGAGGAAATACATCAACTTCACGCTGTGGATCGCCGGATCGGCTTTCACCGTGGACGAATCAGTGGTTAAGTTGTACTTACAACACTGTTCCAGAACAGTACAACCCAAATATTCAGATGTGTGCAGAACATTTTATGGAGGACTGTTTCCTGGAAGAGTAGACTACAATGCTTACTGTTCTGACTCAGACTGTAAGTAAGTTTTAATTTTAAGGATTTGCCACTGATGATTCAAATGCGAGTTTGAGCAGTGTAGAGTAGCGCTTGTTTGTCATTTCTCCGATCACAAATGCAGACATGGTTTTATGTTTACGAGGCACGATGCAACGCAACACGTAAAAAAAGACAACGGCCGGACAGGGCATTACAGTATGGTAGGGGCGTAACATTTCCGTCACACGCTTGAGGTATTCGGCTAGGTATTAGACTAGGCCTATACTTCATTATATTTACTTTACCTGTTAGTGATCCCTTAATTATTTAATGTATATGTTTAAACAAATATTTTATGAAAGTTTAAAGTTATTACTCTTTAAATTATTATATTTCAATAACAAATAGAAACTGTATAATTTAGAAATTAATTTAAAAACAATTTTTGTTTAATTTGAGTGTTGATTATTAAAAATAAATAGTAATTGAATTTTGGGCTCTGTTGTTAATTGTAACCTTATAGTAATGTAAAAGGGCTCACTATAGTTTAGAGCAGAAGCTGAGGTAGATTTTTATCCCTAAGACATTTTTAATTATAATTGAATTTATTTAAATAAAGAGCAATTTGTTCAGTAAACCATTTTTTTTAAAAAGCAATTTATGTTTATGTTATGTTGAAACCATACGGAACCGTGACGTCAAAACTGAGGTATGTACCGAACAGTCATGTTTGTGTACCGTTACACCCCTAATATGTATTGTATGTATGTATGTAATTGTATGTATAGGTTTATTTAGGAAGAGTTTTGCCATTGAGTCGAGGTTGCACTAAAGGGTTTAAAATTATGCAATGCTTAAAGGACATTTCTATTCAGATTCACATTATGTTTGTCCCTTAATATTATGGCTTGAGCAACTCTTGCTCAGTGAGCCAACTGCGATTAAGAAAATGTAGGGATGGATGGACACAAATTGAACACAAATAATTGTAATTATTACACAGCACTCTGGAATAGTGATTTGACTATTTCTATCTATCTATCTATCGATCATCTATCTATCTATCTATCTATGATTCTATCTATCTATCTATCTACTATCTATCTATCTATCTATCTATCTATCTATCTATCTATCTATCCATCCGTCCATCTGTCTATCTGTCAATCTGTCTTTGATATTTTGCTTTTCTGAAGGATATGAAATTCAAAAGTGATGTCACTGGAAGATACATCAATGCTCTAGATTCAAAACAAGGCTGGAGTCCAGTTTAAAATATAAAGCCGGCATTTCTGACTCGCTCTCTCTCTCTCTCTCTCTCTCTCTCTCTCTCTCTCGCGTATCCCTGTTCTATCCCTTTCCTCCGTTTTTGGCCTAAGCACCAGAGGATTGATAACTCTCTTTTTATCTTGTATCTGAAGTGATGGACAAGCTCAATGTTAATGCTTCCCTGAATGTCCAGACGTTTGGCCTAGCAGGACCCTGCCATGTCATGTCTTATTAATATCCCCTTTTCTGTCATGGCCTTTGTACACAGATTAGAAAGTAATTAACCTTTAAAGTCAGCTGCTGGCCCAACATTAACTATTTACAGGCTTGTGGGTCTTACAAGCTGTAGCTCTCTCTCAGTCATTTCTTCCTGCCCTCTCTGCTTCCTGCTTCTAAGGACTTTCCCTTTGTTCCTCTATTCACTTTTTCAGGAGAAGGACCACTGAAAGAGTAAAATACAGAGCTCCTAGTGCTCCAAATCTGGGAGAAACTTCCATACACTCTCAAACCATTACCTATAATGTGATGTAGTGTAAAAGTGCCAAATATCTAGAAATGTCTGACATTAACCAATACAATTGTTCCACTCTTATTTTGTTCTTATTTCACTGAATTGAACTAGACTGCTACATTAAGCTATGAACCTACATTAACCAATTGTTTGCTAGGTAGGAAGTTACACTGTAAAAAATTATATGATGAAAAAGCCATGACAACTTATGTTTTTAAGTTACTTTAACTCATAAAAATAATTTAAGCAATTTAAACTTTTTTTTATAAGTTATACTAGATTCAACTTGATTTTTAAAGTCAGTTTAATGTTACTGAAATTCAAGGAGCCCAATTTAGTTCAGTGAACTTAACATTTTAAGTTGTAGCTTATTGGCACTAACCGGCCAAATCTCTGAACATGGATTCATGCGCAGGAGTCAAATTTGTACATGAATTTAATATCAGAGTCCTTTCCAAGAAAAAAAATATTCAGCAAATTTAGACATTAGACTCATGTTTGAAACATGAAACATCGCAGTGCAACATCAAACAAGGAGACACGGGCAGACTATACAGCGAACTAACTAAACCGCGGAGGAATTTCAGACAAGCTACTCACGAACTTGAGGAAGCTGTCCGTTGGGCTGGCGCGAAGAAGCATATTATTCAACGTGGATGAGGTGAGTGAATGCTTTTGTAACACAATGTTTGAGAGATTATTGTTCATTTTAGCAGAATAAGTTATGTTCTGTCATTGTTTTTCGAACTGTGTTTAACATTACCTTTCAAGTTTTGCATTTCTGATTCGGTGGCCGTTGTGCTGTGCTGTATTAGCACTGCAGATTGTAATGTAACGTTTGAGATTTGACACATTTGTTTCTCCACCTGCTAAACATCGTTTAGATGGGCAATTTGAGCGATTATAGGTGTATTTTAGCGTTAAAGTGGGTAATGTTACCAGTTGGCTTTGCTGAGCAGGCTCGTCATTTTCGTGCCCACTGGAAGTGTATCCCAGTCGGGCTTCGTGGTTACGGGGCTGACAAGACGTGAGACATGTGGATCCATCTGCAGGCTTTATTAAAGCAGAGAGGTCAGAAACACAGGCAGGGTCGAACACTGGCAAACAGGTATATGGTGGCCAAAAACACAAGAATAGTCCTAGGGCTAGCGGAGGTCACCGATCGGCAGACAGAATCAAAGGGGCGAGACGAGAGGGAAAAAACCAGTAACAGGCAAAGATCAAAAACCGCAAAAAAAAAGGCAAGGCAAGGCAAAACAAGGAAAACAACGGAGACTCGGAAAGGGGTACAGGCTAAACAATACTCAGCAGAGAACTGTGTTAGATTAGGTGTTATATAGTAATGAATGGTAATTAGAAAAAGATGTGTGCAATGAGTTGCAATCAGGGCAGTGTGCAAACCGTGCAATGAATGGTTTGATATGTAGTCCGTGGTGCTATGCAACAGTTTGTGTTGTGGGAGAGTCAATGTAATGGAAAGGGTGACTTCTGGTGGTGAATAAACGGAAGTTCATGAACCGAATTCGTGACAGAGCCCCCCCCCCCCCAAGGAGCGGCTTTCAGACGCTCAAAACACTTTACGATTCCGGAGGGAGGTGGAGCGGAGGCGGAACAGGGGGAGGGACGGAGGGCCAGGTCCAAGGATAGGGGAGACCAGGGACTGAGGCAGAGCCGGAGGAGCTGAGGACCACCACAGCAGAGCAGCCGGGACCGAAGATCCCTCGGCGGACAGAGAAGACCACCGGAGCCAGACAGTAGACCACCTCGGCCGGGCAGAGGACCACCACGGCGGAGCAGCGGACCACCACAGCAGAGCAGAGGACCACCACGGCGGGGCAGAAGACCACCACGGCAGAGCAGAGGACCACCACGGCGCAGCAGAAGACCACCACGTCGGAGCAGAGGACCACCACGGCGGAGAAGAGGACCACCACGGCGGAGCAGAGGAACACCACGGCGGAGCAGAGACCACCAGAGCCAGACAGTAGACCACCACTGCGGAGCAGAGGACCACCAGATCCAGACAGTAGACCACCACGGCGGGGTAGAGGACCAACAGAACCAGACAGTAGACACCACGGCGGGGAAGAGGACCACCACGGCGGAGCAGAAGACCCCCCCACCGACGAACAGGAAACCCCCCTGGTGAACCACAGCGATCAGGAGACCATGGCGGAGACTGTAACAACGGGAGAGCAGAGACAGACAACACAGACAGAACATTGGGGGTGATAGACAAGACTGAGCACAACGGCCTCCAAGCCATGTACAGGACAGGACAAGATGTGCCCAGACGACCTACTTGGCCGGAAACAGAAACGGCAGAGCGTTCACTGAAGATCCTGTCTCTTGCCGCGAAACAGACAGAAGAGATTCATAGGCGGCCTCCTTGGACGGGGACAGAACAGAAGAGAGGGTCATCGGTGGCTGTGAACACCCACCCCGGCGCAGTGGGCAGCCATTATGCTGCAGAGGCACGGGGAGCAGTTTGGGGTTCGGTGTCTTGCTCAAGGGCAACTCAGTCGTGGTATTGAAGGTGGAAGAAAGCACTGTACATTCACTCCCCCACCTACAATACCTGCCGGTACGAGACTCAAACCCGCAAAACCTTTGGGTTACGAGTCCGATTCTCTAACCACTAGGCCACGACTTCCCTGATTATGTACTAAATTAAGATATGAACCATATCTTAAGATAAAGCCAACATTTCAAACGACTTCTGATTTTTTCGCCCTACATTTCTAGCATAGAACAGCGCTAGTTCGAACCGGCTGTCAGGGTCTAGGGTGGAAGATGTAGGAGGAGAGGGGGGGGGAAAACGATTTTGCTGCGATTGGAGATGCAGATCCACCGGTCAGTGTGGTTTGGCCTATTAAACGGATAGTTCACCCAAAAATTGTGTCAATAATTACTCACTCTCATGTCGTTCCACACCTTTAAGACCTTTGTTCATCTTCAGAACACAAATTAAGATATTTTTGATAAAATCCAGAGGACTTTGTGTTCCCCCATTGGCAGCAAGCAATAAAAAATTCAAGGTCCATGAACGGTAGGCAAACATTTGACTGTAATCCATGTGACTCCTGTGGTTTAACCTCAGTTTTATGAAGCAACACGAGTGCTTTGTTTGTCCAAAAAATATTATTATTTACCACTTTATTTACATTAAATTATTATTCAAAGCTTGTTCATGCTACAATGTTAACTCTAGCATGAACACAACATACAGGCGTCATGATGCTCTTATGAGCGTGTGTGGCAGATCAATATTTTTAGAAAATAAAGCGTTAAAATGTGTTTTTTTGCACAAACAAAGCACGTGCATTGCTTCATAAAATTGGGTTAAACCAGAGGAGTCACTTGGGATTACTTTAATGATGTCTTACTAACCGTTCTGGACCTGAGGTTTAGTGCGTTTGCTGCCAATGGAGGGTCAGAAGCTCTCAAATTTCATCAAAATATCCTCATTTGTTTCTGAAGATGACCAAAGGTCTTGTGGGTTTGAAAATTATATGAGGGGTGGAGTAATTGATGAAAAGAATTGTAATGTTTGGTGAACAACTCACCCCACGACCCTTTATGACATTGTATGTGTATTTAGACAGTTTGGTTGTTGTCTGGTGCCACCTAATCCACAAGGCCACACAAAAACAGATGGGTCAAGAGCCGTTGCGGTTAAAACAGGATGTGGCCACAAGGTGGAATTCAACATATTACATGTTGAAAAGATTTACTGAAATCAAAGATCCAATCATCTCCACCCTGGCTCTAACTAATGCATCTCTGCCAACTTTGTCGCCAGAGGAATGGAAAATTTCCAGTGAAATCTTGGACATTATTAAGCCATTTGAGGAGGTCACCACTGAAGTGAGTGCAGAAAAGTAAGTAGTTCAACATTTTTTATTATTATTCATTTTAAAACCATATTTTATACCCTGTCTCTTAATGATGCATGTTTTTCTGTAGCCTTATTTTTAACAGAGAAGTATATGCAGTACTGATTTTGATTTTGTTATAATTAATTTATAAACAATTTGTAATCTTCATAGGTTTGTGACTGCATCCAAAGTCATTTTGATGACAAGAGGTCTTCAGAGGATTGTTGCCCGATATCAAAGAAATCCCTCCAGCTTTGATCCTGTTAAAAAACTAGTGGATTCCCTGATGTCAGAAATGACTAGGAGGTTTGGCAAAGTGGAACACATTGAAAAGCTTGCTGATGCTACTTGCCTGGACCCAAGGTTCAAAAAGCAAGCTTTTGTCAATCACCAGGCAGCAGAAGAGACAGTAAAGAGGGTTACAGCAGCTGCAGCAGCTATTAACCCAGCTCAGAGTGAGGAGGAGAATACTTCAGATCCTGGTGCGGCTGCCAGTGCAGGGGCCATGTTTTGGGAAGACTTTGACGAGAGGGTAGCAAGCTTGAGGCCTTCTGCTACAACTTCTAAGACGTCAGATGCTATGATGGAGATGCGGGCCTACCTTGCAGAGCCACTCTTACCCCGCACATCAGACCCTCTGGCCTGGTGGAGGAAATGTTCACCAGTATACAAAACCCTTTCTGAGGTCACGAAGACAAGACTTTGCATTGTGGCCACATCTGTGCCATCTGAAATAATTTTTTCTAAAACTGGGCAGATTATCTCAGAGAGAAGAAATAGACTCAGCCCATCCAAGGTCCGCGAGCTTGTTTTTTTGAATGCAAACATGCCTTAAAGCAAGTCCTAAAAATATAGCCACAGTGTGTTATTTTAAAGCTTATTTATTTTTATTTATTAAAAAAAAGCCTAGCTTGTTGTGCAATATTTAGTTTTTTTTATATTGTAATTTTAAAGTTAATTTGTTAAGGTTATTAGGCTCTGTGGCTTTAGTATCTTTTAATTTTCATTAATTTTTTTATTTAAATGGTTTAAAATTAATTTGGGAATAGTTATCCTCTTTGATATAAAGTTTTTTTTTTGGCACAAAAGTGTTATTTATTTTAAAGCTTATTCATTTTTAATTATTATTAAAAAAAGCCTAGCTTGTTGTGCAATATTTAGTTTTTTTTATATTGTAATTTTAAAGTTAATTTGTTAAGGTTATTAGACTCAGTGGCTTTAGTATCTTTTCATTTTCATTTCATTTTTAAAAAATGTTTTATTTATTTATTTTGAAATAGTTATCCTCTTTGCTATAAAGCTTTTCTGGCACAAAAATAAACAATAAACAACAATTCAAAAGTGTGTACACGGTGTTTCTAATGTTTATAAAGTGGCATATGTTACAAAAGTATAGTTTACACAGACAATCTGATTTATTAAATAACTGCACAATTAACAAAAGTTACAAGTTATTGAGTATCATTGGTAAGTACATGTGACTTTTCAGTTAAAAACAACTTGTAAACATTGAAGGTAATTTATAATGGACTAAACATATAGTGAGTGACTCAAAAATGTTTCATAAATCCTAAATAAGTAACACTACAGTTCTATAGTCTAATCTGAAGGGTTTACTGAAAAGACAAATCACACAACAAGGTATTTTATGAAGATTAGAATCCACTGTAAAAAAAAAAAAAATCTCTTCTTTATCAAAGTGATTTCGCCATCATATGGACAAAATTTAAAGCATAACCAACTCTTTATAACCACATTCAGTGTTATGGAAAAGTACCATCGTGACAGAAATTAAAAGCCCGTTTGTAAGGAAGGTTGTAAATTAACTAATTTCTCTGGCCAATGCTGTCACGTCACGTGACAAAAGAACGAACGACTCGAAAGACTCAGAGATGAACTAATCAATTCTCTTTCCGGCTCAGACTGCATTGGTTAAGCTCATGGGGCTGTCACGTGATGAACGAACAAACGACTCGGAAAAACCCGAAGACTCAAGAGATGAACTAATCAATTCTCTTTCCGGCTCAGACTGCATTGGTTAAAGCGTATGGGGCTGTCACGTGATGAACGAGTGACTCAAACACGAAGACTCGTTAGATTAACTAATCAATTCTCTTTCCGGTTCAGACTGCATTGGTTAAACTTATGGTGTTTGTCACGTGATGAACGAACGACTCAAAACCCGAAGACTCAAGAGATGAACTAATCAATTCTCTTTCCGGCTCAGACTGCATTGGTTAAAGCGTATGGGGCTGTCACGTGATGAACGAGTGACTCAAACCCGAAGACTCAAGAGATGAACTAATCAATTCTCTTTCCGGCTCAGACTGCATTGGTTAAAACTATGGGGCTGTCACGTGATGAACGAATGACTCAAATCCGAAGACTCGAGAGATGAACTAATCAATTCTCTTTCGGCTCAGACTGCATTGGTTAAGTTTTTGGGGCTGTCACGTGATGAACGAACGACACGAAAAACCAGAAGACGTAAAAGGGTGAAACAACCTGTACAGAAGAACCATAGATGGTTGCGCGATGCGCGACGGCTTCTGACACGAAAAGCACTACCCCGAGACGACTCGGTTCTTCCGAGGCACATTAAAGATGCGTTCAAAATGAACGAATCGTTCAAGAACGACCCAACACTAGTGTTTTTTTTAGTCTAACTTGCAGACGGCAGACCACTGATTCGTCAAACCTTCTTTCCTGCAGTCCGTGTTCTTTTGTCTTCTGACTATTTTGTAGCAAGTAACGAATATGCTTCGGGTGAACTGTATCGGAATAAAAGTATACATTTTAATTAGGAAATGTAGTGGAGTAAAATTAAATGTATTAAAAGTATTATTACTTCGTTACATTACACCACTGTGTGTGTATATATATATATCTTAATATCTTTCAATCATAACAACTTTTGGAAGATTTTAGCATGGTGATGGATATGAAGATGTTAATGTATTTGGTTTTGGCGGAATAGATGTGCTACGCTGCTGCTGAATTGCTGCTGATGTTGGTTATTGCTGTAGTTGTAGATTATTGTTACTGCAACTTGCTACTGCCAATGCAAATAGTGATACGGTGCCGTGAGTATTTAAGACATACTGCTGCTGCACAAATAGCATATAAAATAACCCGTAGCAGATCTATAAAAGTGGAGCTGGGGAAGGTGGAGGGTTTCAGAGAAACTCTGAAAACGCGCTGCAGGAATCTCAAGTGAGTGCTAGCCAGCCATATAAATGCAAGGTAGTAAGCTCATTGGCTTCATATGCAGCATGAACCAATCAGCTTTTGCCAATTCGTTTAACTCTCTGAATATCATCAGATATGTTAACAACCTGTCAGCCTGCGCCATGTAGAGTTTCATGACTGAAGTATGTATATATATATATATATTAAACTACATTTGTTATTTTGGTAGACCAGCCTGGCCTCTGTCCATGTTTTTGTATAATTATGAATTTGTTTAGTAAAGAAAATATCCTACACTAAAGCAATATCCTACACTCTCAGAAAAAAAGCTACAAAAGATGTCACTGTGGCTATACCATTTCAAAAGTTGCTAATATGTACAACGTTAGGTACCAATACCTTTAAGGTGCTAATATGCATTTCAGGGAAAATAAGGTACAAAAGTGTACCTTTTAAAAAAGGTACCGCCCCAGTGACAGCTTTTTGTACGTCTTTTTTTCCTAAGAGTGTACAGGTTTAGAGCAACATTACGGTATATATACTATAATTTTAGTTTTTGGAGTTGTGTGTATGTGTCCCCTTTACGATCCCTCTGTTTTTCCCTCTTTTTTGTAATAGGATTGATAGCCAAAATGAGGGCTTTGAATCAGGAGGCAAGCATTTAACAACATAAAACACTAATATTAGATCATTTTGAATGGTTAGAATGAGCAATAGGTTTAATTATTATTTTTTTAAACTGGGTTTTCCTTATTTTTTTCCTGCGTCAAACAAATGACACCCTCATGTGCTTTGACGCACATGCATGGCACCATGTCAAGCTACTGTTTTTTTTACTGCATTGTTATATTTAACAGTAGGCGATGAGTAAGCCTACATAAAATCTGCACCCACAGAACTCTGCAGAAAGACACAGAACTGGAACAGCCATAATTCACAAAGCCATCCCTCACTCTTTGTGTTTTATAAAATATTTTGGCTTATTAATTTTAGCTACTGATAAGTGTCTAGGGTACAATGGGGGGGGCTATACATGTTTTATGTATATGTTTTAAATAGCAGATGTTTCTATTTATGTTCCTCTGTACCATTTTTAGAATAGGGAACAACTTATTCACTTATGAACTACGACTTTTCCCCAATAAATTCATTTGCTGACGTTATTTACTAGTTAGTAAGATAGATGGAAAGTGTAGGCCATTTGGGTAGGATTAGGGATGTAGAATATGGCCATTCAGAATAAGACATTAATCTGTGCTTTATAAGTACTAATAAAATGGCTTAATATCTAGTAATATGCATGCTAATAAGCAACTATTTAAGAGACCCTAAAATAAAGTGTTACCATTTCCTCTAATAACACATTAGATGCCTCATCAACCTGTACATGCTAAACATATATGTAAATATCTTAAAGCTAATAATGCTACTTCCCCAACAAACACCACCATTTCAGATTTTGATGAATGATGTTGGATTTAGATAACTTTCACACAGTTCTAACAATCCCTCTGATTACATCTGGTGTTTACTGCTGTTTGTTGTGGAAAGTGTGGCCTTTGCTTCCATTTAACCATCTCTAAATCCATTTCACAGAATTCTTCAGATTTTTTCAACGCCCGTAGAATCTGTCTGGGCCTATTGTTGAGGAAGTCACATCATACATACACAAGAATGTTTTCGAATTGAAAGAGATGCATGAAGATGTGATCATCTACAACATATGTTAAATGTTTTTTAAATCTACTGTTTAATTGATTTCCTATAGGCATTGCAGGTAATTATATTTTTATGAAAACATGAGGGCTTGTCCACCTTATTTAGCAATATAGAAGTAAGCTATTTTCTATAAATGTGAAAGACTTGCGCGTCATTAGGTAAATAACTAGAAGAACCAGAAAGTGCTGTAAACCGTAATTAAGACTTTTTGCACTACAAATAGGTTTGTCTATAATTATGACAAAAGATCAAAATAATATAAGAAAAAGTATAACAAGCTGTTTTGTACTGCTTGTTTATACAGTATATAAATATTTAATGTTTTAACCAACCTGGTCTCATGGCAAAAACGTACCAGGGGGCACATTTTCGCGAGACGCGAAATACGTACCAATAAGTACATATCACTGCAGTTTCAAAAAAAATGAACACTAGAGGCAGTAAAACTCAGACACCTTTTATTCCTTTTCACACACATTTAAAGAGTTTCGATTAATATTACAAGCGGAATTTTCGCACAATTACGTAAAGAATATCATGTTATGACTTCATAACAATTTTAATATGCTGGG
>JADLZN010002600.1:0-14664 GCA_018155175.1 Sinocyclocheilus anophthalmus
AGTCCGCAGAGTTCAGCTCCAACCCTAATTCAAACTCACCTGCCTGTAGCTTCCTAACCTTCAGACCTTGATTAGCTTGTTAGGGTGTGTTTGATTAGGGTTGAAGCAAAACTATGCAGAGATTTTGCGCCCAGACCGACCCGTGTGCACCACCCCTGATGTATAGGATGATGACGATGATGCATCAGTCAATGTGATACGAGAAAAAAATAGAATAATTTGACATTTGAGCTATGACAACTAAATAAACAAATCTAGCACTACAGGGGGTAAGATAGCCTCGCATTTACTCTTAAAAAACGCATTCCAAGTAAATTACCTCTTATAACATTTGTATTAATATTTATATTATTTATTTATAAATATAACATTTATATAAATACTAATCCAGCAGTATGTGTAGCTCTTTAGTCACAGTAGTACAAAAATAAAATAAAATAGCAAAGTGCTTTATTTAGTTTTTAATGCAGAAGCTCAATTTTGTGTTTTCTCTTTATTATGACAGGTGATCTAATACATTTATAAAGCACATGCAGTGCTCAAGAAATTTATTAGACTGTATTTACTGATTAATTGGGCATCTGAATAAAAAAAAATAATTAAGTGCTTTACTATTTTTTCTTGTAAAACAGTAAATTAAAAAAATTATGGATAATTTATGGAAAATTAATGGATAACAACAATAATATTTTACTGGGACTAAAGAGCTAACACAACCATTACAGAAACATGAAAAAATATAGCTGCAAGCAGCAATCACGGGGCCAAGCACTCCAGAGGCAAACTGAGGAGCTAAGCATGGCATGGAGCATCAGACCAAATGCAACAATAAGTAATAAAAGCAATTTTAGGATGATTGTAATTGAAATGGCTGAAAAATCATAAATACAACCACTAGTAATATGATTAAATGGCTTATTACTTTTGACCAACAGGTGGCGCTGTAATCAAATAATTTTGGTGTGTTCTGTGTGAGGTGACAATGGCACACACAAAGTTTGTTGTCATAATGTCAAAGCTTTGAAGAGATATAGCCTTAGAGTCATTTTGGCACCATGCCTAAAATTTACAGCAGCGCTGTACAAAAACGGTTTCGTCTATCGACACGAAATCCATAATATTTTGTCAGCACAGTCTGAAGATGATTTGACTCGATTTTGGTGAAAATCGGACATAGGCTTGAGGAGGAGTTCGAAAAAGTAAGTTTACTGCATAAATCAAAATGGCGGACAGGCAGTTCGGATTTGCAATGGGAAAATTGGTATGTCTGTTGTCGGCATAAGCCAAGGAATATTTTGAGACCAGTTTCATTGCAATAGGCTAATGCAATCAAAAGTTATTAGCATTTTTGGAAATTTCATAATAATAAATCAATGGTTTATTACTCTTGACCAATAGGTGGCGCTGTTACCAAATTAATGTGGCGTGGTCAGTGTGAGGTGACAATGGCACATACAAAGTTTGGTGCAAATACGTCAAAGCTTTGCAAAAATACAGCCTCATATGCATTTTGGCATCTTAACCAGCAAATTCGTTGATGCTCTAAACAAAAACCGTTTCGTATATCGACACGAAATCCATAACTTTTTGCCAGCTTGGTCTGAAGATGATCAGAGTCAAATTTGGTGAAAATTGGACTAACGGTCTAGGAGGAGTTTGAAAAAGTAGGTTTTCAAGATGAATCAAAATGGCGGACAGGAAGTTCAGCCAATTATGGCAAAATTGGTATCGATGTTCTCGGAATGATGCAAGGAAACAAGTCTCATTACAATGTTATAATGTATGCAAAAGTTATTAGCATTTTTATAAATTGCTTTCCCAAACTTTTTGAGTGCCATCAGGGCATGGTGCCGAAGATGCATACCGATTTTCATAATAACAAAATCTAAGCGTTCTTAAAATATAGGCCTATTTCACAATATGGCGGCCGAGAACGGAAGTAGGGAAGCGTTACTTCCGGTCGCGCCGCCGCCTGTTACGATCGTCATTCATTCATTCATTCATACAGTCATTGTCATAATGGAGTGCGAACTCGTTTTCTCCCAATCATTAATAAATTTGCCAACAATAAGAATAGCAGACGTTGTCCGTTTTGTTGATAGTTTTCAGGGAGATGTGAGGTGATCAAAATTGGACAAGGGTTATAAATTCTTTTTTGAGCAATTCATTTTTGATTATCAAGGTATGTATTATGTTAGACAGCTGCCATGATAGGTAATTTCCGAATTATCAATGTTGTTTTTATGGATACATTTAAAAGTGGTTTAATAATAATAATAATAAAAATGTCCCGTTAATAACTGTTTGTGTGTGTGTTTGGACACTTCAGTCTCAAACATTATTTTAGGGAAAGTGGTAATTAGGGCCAGGTGCTACAGGTCATTAAGAAAGCGTGAAGAACCACATCAGCTTGAGGTAAATACATTCAGGATTTAGCTAACGTTGGTTTATAATGCATTATGTGTCTCGATATCAAACGTAGCGATAAAGTCTAGCAGTAACAGCACCATCTGCAGTTAGGATTAAGTTAACATAGCATGTGATACTGCATATAGTAATGCATACATAAGTGTGTGTGCCTGTATGAATATATGTATATATATACACACACACACATTATACATATACGAGTATAATATATGATACATGTAATAAACAATAACTTAAACAATAGCGGTCCCAAACATACAATAAACAAACTTCGGTAAACACTAAAAGTGTTAAATATGTGAAATACATGAAAGTCTTTGTATCACTTTCTTTAGATCACATTTGAAACCAGCACTCCACCTCAACTGACTGCATATACATGTTCGTGTGCTGCTGGAAGAAGTTTGTGCAACCATCTGGTTGCATTACCAGACAGCACATTTTAGTACGCTAGGCACCAAGAATGTTCCAGCTGCCCTTGCATGCACAAGCAAGCAGCAGGCCTGGCACAGACCCCGCACCCAGGTAAAATGAAAAAGAAAACTACTGATCTTCCAAACAGTTTTAATTTGACAACAGATAACAATAAATAAAGCGTACGAAGAAGTCAGCATTATAGGAAAAAAAAAAAAATATATAATATATCGATATATATATATATACATATATTTATATATATACATTGAAAGTGCATAATGTGCAAATCAGATTACAATCCATATACATAAATGTTTTGTCAGGGCATAACTCCAGAACCAGTGGATGAGCTTGTGGTGCACAAGCCAAAAGCCTCTGGTAGGAGCAGTGTGCAGTCAACTCTGTACAAAGCATATGGAGGTACTCTCCAAATACTACTAAAACACATTTTCGAAATAGTTAAAAAATTAACACAGTGAGACAAACATTTTGTTTTAGGACCTTTGCCTGATAATGATGTGATTGCTGGAGCAGCATCCCTCATTTCCCTTCGACCTCAACCACTAATCGCAAAGATTGTTGATGGGATGTCTGCTGTAACCATGGTTTCATCAAAATTTGGAGAGGTCCCAAAAGGTTCACTGCTTTCTTACCAGTGTCCTGCTGTGCTGCCAACGGATGTGCTTACCCATCCAAATGCACAAGAATTCCCCCCATTACCTGTCCCACAATACACACTTCCACAATATAATTTTGTCCCTGGCAGCTGGGCTGAACTCATGCATATGCAGAGCCTGGAGGTGACACCTGAAATGTCAGGGATCATTGAGGAGGATCACGGGATCAATCCAAAAGCCCACTCTGGTTTAGCATGCGTCGCCTCCGGCTTACAGCAAGCAAGTTCTACGAAGCAGCTCGTGTGAGGTCAGAATACACTGCAAAAACACTTGCTGGCCGGATCATTAAAGGTGCCCCCCCAGACCAAAGCAATGCGTAGAGGAGTGGAACTTGAGCCAGAGGTTCTTCGCCGCTATGCTGAGACCTTCAATGTCAATGTACTTCCATGCGGTCTCATCATCCACCCCGAAGCTCCACAACTTGGTGCTAGTCCAGATGGCAAGGTGGTAGACCCAAATGAAGACCCTCCCTATGGCCTGGTAGAAGTTAAGTGCCCTGATGTGAAAGACATAGGAGAGGCATCACACACAGAGTTTGTTGGGGGCCAAGCAAAACTAAGAAAAACACACCTACCATTGGCAAGTCCAAGGTCAGCTGATGGTTACTGGCTTAGCTTGGTGTGATCTGGTGACAAATACAAGGAGTGACTTTAATGTAGAGAGGGTATGGAGAGATGATGAGCTGATCAAAGAGATCAAGGCTAAAGTTGATGAATTCTACTTTGGCACATACATTCATGTTTTGCTAGGGAGAAAATAGGCAAGAAGTGTTGCCTAACCAATGATGTTTCTATCATTCACTGTTAAATAGTCATTTAGTTCGCAAGAAAAATAAATCAGATGATTAGTCATTCATAGTTCATTTAAGTGTTAACTGCAGTAGACTTTAGTATTTTTTTAATAGCTTGTTATTTCATTTAGATTAAGATTTATGATATGTTTTTCAAATCTTTATTACCGAACATTGAAAATATATTGTTAAAACTTACTTTTCCCAAGCTGGAAAGATGAGTCAATGACAGTCAATGTGCTAAAAATCTGAAAGATGCTGTTGCAGGTCATTAAGAAGAGTTAGTTTATGTTAATTATTAAAATGTTAATGCAGTCTCATTACTGTTTTTCCCTGACACATTCATAATCATTAATCTGCCAGTTACGGTTGGGGGCAAAACCCTTTTTTTTTTTTTGGTGTGTGGCGCTTGAGCGCTTTAATGCTATTAACGCTCATTATATGGTTATTAATAAATGTGCGATTAGTCAATTAATGCTTAAAATGAACGACTACTAGTCGCCCAGAAAAATCTTTAGTCGAGGGCAGCCCTACAATTATATTCTTTACAATCCTGTCTGAAAAGGGTAACAAAAACTCAAACATACGACAAGATAGACCACAGTGTCACAAAGTAGGCTAGCTTAGGACAAGCTTTTATCTGCTTCTGGTAAATGAAACAAATATAATGTCTGTTATAAAATGTGTGTAGGTGATCTATTAATGCTACTTAATGCTTGGCCACAATTAATAAGAATATTGACCAAAATACTAAATAAATAGAAAATGAAAATTACAGAAATTACTTACCTAGCAAAGGAATGAGGTTGACTGAAGGTTGACTTTTTACACTGTTAATGAGAACAGAACAGTTGCTACAATTACACATTTGTTTTTACCTGGAGAAGTGGCAGGTAAGGTTTTTTTTTTTTTTTTTTTTTTAAGTACTCAAGTAATTTAAGGTACTAAATTTATGAAATTATGTAGTGATATATCATGGGGCTTCTCTTATTAAACAGGGCAATAGTGACTACACAACTTTTATAAGAGGTTGTACCTGCTCTTGTTGAGTGGCAAGGCAAAGAAAAATGTAGCAGATGTTACTGACTGGTGAGCAGGAGGTGGTGGTGGCCGATGTTACTGGCTGGTGAGCAGGAGGTGGTGGTGGTGGCCGATGTTACTGGCTGGTGAGCAGGAGGTGGTGGTGGTGGCCGATGTTACTGGCTGCTGAGCAGGAGGTGGTGGTGGCCGATGTTACTGGCTGGTGAGCAGGAGGTGGTGGCCGATGTTACTGGCTGGTGAGCAGGAAGTGGTGGTGGTGGCCGATGTTACTGGCTTGGTGAGCAGGTGGTGGTGGCCGATGTTACTGGCTTGGTGAGCAGGTGGTGGTGGCCGATGTTACTGGCTTGGTGAGCAGGTGGTGGTGGCCGATGTTACTGGCTTGGTGAGCAGGTGGTGGTGGCCGATGTTACTGGCTGCTGAGCAGGAGGTGGTGGTGGCCGATGTTACTGGCTGGTGAGCAGGAGGATGATAATGTTACTGACAGGTAAAATAGGTGAGAATGATGGCACTGGGTTACAAGGAGAAGAGGATGTTACTAGCTGGTGTTATGATGTCAAAGTAATGAGAAGAGGAGACACAGGGCACCTGATTTGGCTGTACTGAGTGAAAAATAGCAGGCTGCTATTCTATCCAATATTTTATCTCACCTTCAAGATCTAAAGGACCCTGGTAATTTGCCATCATGCAACAGCAGGACCACATCTGATTTACTGTGCCTGCGAAGGTGAGGGGAACTGGGGAATCCCAAATGTGGTACTCTTTTACTTGTCTAATTACACGTTCAACAAGGATGCGGAGTCTAGCAATGGCCTGGGTTCTCTCAGTTTCCTCTCTGCTAAACTGGTCACTGTGCTTGAAAGGGGGGATGATTAATTTTGCCCTAACATCCTCCAACAACTTTCCAATGAGGAAGCCCTTATCTGCCATAACCTCATCACCTGGCTCCAGTAAGTCCAAGATTCCTGACAGCCTTGTCAACTCCTTGTCAGAGATAGAGCCAGTGAATAACCTTGATGCAAATGTGATTGCACCACAGGGTGCCACTCCAATTAAGGCTTTGAAGGTGGTATGGCTCTTGTAAGTTGAGAATGTTTCAGAGTGGAGGGTAATTGCCTCTGGGCACTCACATCTGAACTCTGTGCAGTCAATAATGACCCTCACATTTTGGCAGTACTGCTGAAATTTCACAGGCATTGTCCGTCTCACCTGCTCCCGGGTCATCCAGATTTGAACTGATCCCAACACAAGGTATAAGTAGTTTGACCATGTTATTATAATGCGACTCACTGTAGAAGTGCTCACTTGAAATATCTCGGCCAAAACTCTCTCTCGAAGACCGACAGCGACTCGCAAGCAAAACATGAAAAACTCATCAATGAGCTGCATCTTGCGCTGGGGGCTTGGCTTCACAACCTCTTTCTCCACAGTTGAAATTCCAATCCTCTTGGCTTTGGACCAGTTCACAATCTTGGATGCAGAGGACTCGATAGATCTCCAGAACACAAAAAAGATGTTTTTGTTTGAGAACCTTGTGAAATACCTGAAGTCTTCATGAGACACACACCATCTATCCAGCAAAGCTCGAGAGATGGTAAGGCTTGACACCAGTTCCTCCAGCTCCTTTATTTTTCCCAATGCCTCATCAAGAGCACCTAATTAAAAAGAAACAAAATAAAACTTTGTTAAACATGACAATTCATTATTAGAGTACATTTCTGATGAACAACAACTCAATTTGGTAAATAACTATTACAGGTTTATGCAATTATATAATAGTTATAACATCACTGTAAATTCTGAGATCTGTTTAATTACTGACATTCTTACAAATATCTTTCTTTGTGAACAAACTGAGGATGAGTAAATGGTAAGTAAATGAAGACTTCATTTTAATTTTGGTGTGATCTGTCCCTTTAATCAAAAACACATGATTCAGGTAGTTAGCTCATAAGAGACTATAAGTCAAGAAATGGGTGTGTCAGACAGGGAAAACATGTGAGGGGGCTCCAGCAACATGGTTGAGAACCACTGAGCTAATCCACAGAGAGCAGTATAAACGGGCTGATAAGGGTAAAAATGAACAGTTATAACTGGGTTTAAATCGTGTTATTGGCTCGCACTCTGCAGCAGACCGTGCAAATAATTATACAACACATTCACCTTACTAACATGATCTATTGTTAGCATAACTGCTCGTAATTTTATATATCTAGCATTGTATATATTAGAAAATTATATAATTTCTATTTAATTAGCAATTACCTACTGTTCTTCTGTCTATCTTTGTCGACTCTGGGCTATTTGTAGTTATTGTATTAGCTAACAACATGCTATAGCTACTCACCCGGAGGAGGGCGGCTGTTGTAATCGTGCTCCTGCACCGGCAACACCGCATCAACACTCTCCATTTCAACATTTGCTTCCTCCTGTTCACCACAGACACCTCTTTTTGCCGTCCGTGTCTGGTGTGATTTAAAGTCTCCCCAGTTGTTCCACGAAAACCTGGAAGGCACAGCCTGCGGTGTAAGATATTTACGCCCGGACTGTGGATGGACGCGGACTTCATCCTCCGTGAAGTGCATAGCACACACAAAAGTGCTGGCCTTCCTCAATGTAAATGCCGCCCCCTCATCTCTTCGTATAGCCCAAATCCAACGCTTTTTCATATTTTCCTCATTGGGAAAGCTATGAAACGATAAGTACGGTTGTTTCTTCTTTGAGTTGAAACACAAAGGTACGCTACAAGATTGACTACTTTTAGTCTCCGCCATTGTTCTGGAAGCGCTTTTACCGGAAAAGAGTTTTCCCTACTTCCGACTTGCTGACGTCACGTTGTGAAATAGGCCTATTGCATTTATTGACAAAATTCAAATTGGCCAACACCCAAAATGGCTGGTTTTTCCATGTCCTTCGGTGCTTGGACCCTAATTATTTTGTTAAAGGGATACTCCACCCCAAAAATGAAAAATTTGTCATTAATCACTCACCCTCATGCCGTTACAAACCCGTAAAAGCTTAGTTCGTCTTCGGAACACAATTTAAGATATTTTGGATGAAAACTGGGAGGCTTGTGACTGTCCCATTGACTGCCAAGTAAATTACACTGTCAAGGTCCAGAAAAGTATGAAAAGCATCGTCAGAGTAAGCCATCTGGCATCAGGGGTTCAATCGTAAACGTAGAAACGACGAGGAATACTTTTTATATGGCAAGAAACCAAAAATAACACTTTATCAACAATCCTCTCCTCAGGTGTCTCTCCACATCAACGTTTCTTGAGCGCAATTTTAGAGAATATGAGCTGAACGCAAGCAGCGTACGCTCTTCTGTGTCAGCTTTGGAACTTGACACACTTTAAAAATACTAAAATATAGTATAGTTCATTTAGTCAAACCACTAACTTGGTTTAATGGTAACAGTAATTTAGAACTAACAATTTAATAAAAAACCATGTTTTTGGCAGAAAACTGACACACAATCGACAACTGAATAAACCCTCAACAGAATACAATGCGATCACGAAACTAAATTACATATTACTAACAGTTATTATAGGTAGGTATGTATGCATTTTCAGAAGAAGAATGATCTTACCTTTACTCGTTAATGTGCATAAAAGAGCGGGGGATGGGTCTGCCTCGCGGGACATGTGTCCTCAATTGAGCAGACGTCATTTTCCCGGGAAAACTCATTTGCGTTTACTGCGTACAAGTATGTATTTGGATTTCCCGTTGAATTGTGTCTCCATTTATTTTATAACTTATAATAAATATTTGACAAAGACATAGAAGATTCTCTGATGACAAGGACCTTATTTTGATCCCAGTACTGGTTCAGCAAACTTCAAAGAAAAAAAAAAAGTACCTATATTGTTCTGAGCCGGACTGACACCTGCACTGCGTTCCAAACGGCACGGTGATGCCTACCGAGGGCACCTCGCTGGGAGAGAAAAAGCCTGACAATCACGATGTTCCAAACTGATGTTTATGTCTTCAAAAGTGTGTTCCTAATGACCCTCACTTTTGAGCCATACACTTTCCAAGGCTGCTGTTGTGGAGAATACAGCCTTACAAGGGTTAGGGCACACTAGTGATGATCTGCTCTGAATAGAACGCACCCCAGTGTCGATCCAGGAACCGTGACAAACAAGGACACAACACAACGTGATCAAACATTACAATCAGCAAAGCCTTCATGAAAGAAAGTCGTTTATAAATTTATATTGCAAGCAACATGCATTTTATTTGAATTTTGTCATTGAGCAACTACAAAAAAGTAAATTACTTTAAATGCTAAAATACGATTACAAAAAAATCCTAGGAACATATACACAGTCACGCGAGCTTATGTTTCTTCATTATATTGTGTCTAAGATGTTAAGGACAATGTAATCCAGCGATTAAAATCTTCTTTTTAAAGAGATTCAGGATATTTTAACTGTTTACTAATGAGTGGAACATTTCATTCAAAACTAGTTCAATGAAGAAGTGTATGCAGCGTCAGCGCCACGGGGGGGCCTGAGGGGGCCCGGCCCGGTCACTGTGCCCCCTCACCTCTGGTGCCGTCTCTGTAGTGGGCGCCCTGATTTTAATCGGTGAGGCAAGGTACTGCCCTGAGAAGGTCTCCCAGGCTGTTAAATACACAGATTAAAAGCTAAATGTTTTCATTTCGGTTCGTTCTTAGCAAAAAAAAAATTATTTTCCGTTCAGGTTATGCAGAGCGAAATAAGAACGGTGCTGCATTTAGAAAGAATTCTTATTAACTTTGCTATTATTCTTGAATTTTCAAACTGCTAACACTTTGCAGTTCGAATTATGCCTGTACTGTATGACCAAAAATGAGGGAGTAGTCTATTTGACGTTTCAGCTGTTTGATCGCGCCGGCTCGCGCGCACACCAAGCTACTGCATTCATTGGAAACAGCAGCCGTTCACCGTGCCGTTAGGTGTGAGACCGGTGTGGTCCATTGTGGCATATTTTTGCTCATTATGATATTTTTTTGATACTAGAACGTGGTGAACTACAAAGCCTATTTTACCTAATAAGGCTAATAGTTTAGCTTCAGCTACATCTCGAATATGGACACATTTGGATTTGTGCCTGAGAGAGGTAAGCCCAACTTTACCTTACGTTTCTTTATAAATTAATTTGTTTTGGCATGTTTATTGCTAAGAATATTATTATATACGCAAGTATATTATCCATTAGAATATATATTGAAATTTTATTAGGTTTGATGCGGTTTAAATGAAAGGATTTGTTGTAAAGTGAGGGGAACTAAAATATCCTATAGTGTTCATAATGTTGGTACATTATAACATTATTAGGCCTGCCGTTATTATTTCTGAAAATGCAACTTATACGAGACAAACCAACATGTTTTTTTTTTATTGTGTTTTTAAAAGCATGCACCAAACGAAAATATGCGATTAATCTGTAAAAGTTTGTCACTGTGGGTTAACAAATTTACATTAGTAGGCTATTCTTATGCTTGGCTTCATAGATAGCAACTGGGCCAAATCTGGTTTACATTCACTTCTGGCTTTTTAGTCTTGATTGCAAATGTTTTTTGTTTTTTATTTATGTACCATGGATCATTAAAACAAAAATCAGGCGTGTGTATTTATAACATCAATTACTAGGCCTACATTCTTTTTTTCAGAAATGGAAGTAACTTAAAATGTTATTGTGTGTTTGTAATTTTAATATATTTTATCTATAGGCCTATACAGCAAAACTACAGAGCTTCCAGTGGGTTATTTTACGGAGCTGTAACCACGGGAATCTCTGACCACATGCAATCTTTGACGAACACCCAATTCATATATCAAACTAGGCTATATGTTATTAAATTGTACATAGGCTATATATCAGATTATTTTATTTACAAGTTTCATGTTTGTGTTTATCCTGTTTTTTCCCCCGTTGCATCTGAAAATTACTTTCAGAAATTTTTCTTTTCAAAGCAGACCCCCCAAAAAAAATGCGGCTCCCCCAATAAATTGTGCCTGCCCCCTCACTTTGTGCGCTCTGGCGCCGACCCTGAGTGTATGTAAGCTACAACAACAGCAAGGAAGATAAATTAATTTGAGACATTTAAAAGCAGTATTACAACAATATTTACAACAAGAGTTGTAAAATTGTCATTATAAAGTGCAACAATCTTTGAGAACTAAGCTGGAAAAACAGCACTGTGCACTAACTTTCAGACCTCCTCAGTCTTACTGACCGTTTTTAAGCACAGGCTCTTCAGCTTGTTTGCACTGAAGACACTGATTTAGTGGCCACGTGTCCTTTGGCTGTGTAGAGTCTGAAATGTTTCATCATTCTTCTCGTCCTGTCAGTGGTCTCACGATCTTCAACACTTCCAGTCACTAAAAACAAGAAAGCAAAGTACTGTAAACTGCTCTGACATTAACTATTACAATTTGCTTTATACAATGCTACTGAATGCATGCAATGTCTATAATAACTCTAAAAGTCTGATAGGTTAGAGGTTTTAAAAAGCCGATAACAATAAAAGTCCCCAGGAGAAAGGATTATGGAGCTGGAGGCTTATCGAGTGGGGGGGGCGAAAACAGTGTTGAGCCTCACTCTGAAAACTGTCAAAATAAAAGCTTGTGGTAAAAATGAAGAAATTAAGCCGTAAATAGTAGATATTAGTATTGCAAATGTACAGTTGTACTATACAATTTTTATTATCTTTTATTTTACAGTGTAATAGTATTACAATATATTTCTTATTGTCTGATACTTTATTTTAAAATAATATTTTAATTTTTTTTGTAATAATGAATTGGTCAAAATCAGTAGGAATGTAGTCTACGAAAATTTTTAAAAACTGTTTCTGTTACTGAAAGATGTTTGAGTTGGTTCTTACAAAGAGTGAACCCAAGCGTGAACACCCACATGTTTCAAGTTTCTCCCAAACCATTCAGCCTTAAAAAGATGGTTTATCATTGCCATGTTTCACCTCCCCAACAAAATCACCCCTCATTCTAGAATGATTGTCTCCAATTTGAGCTATCTGAATTATTATCTGGTGAAATTCCTGTTTTTTATATCACAATATATATGGCAGAAAAAAATATTGCAATGTCAGTTTTTTTTTAATACTGTGCAGCCCTAACAGCTAAATTTCAGACAGGACTTTAAGATAACATCGGTGTTTGTCTCTGAAATAACCATGAACATGTTGACTTTATCTAATGAAGTTTATTTGTATCAACTATCTGTCACGGTTTCTTTAAACAGTGCTCTTAGCTCCTAGTTTAATAAGCGCTGCTGGTGTCAGCTCAGTCATAAGACAAACAGGGATCTGCACACTGCTCCAGATTTACGAGTCTTATAAGTTATTGCTGCAGCATGTTCATTTCAAATAATCTCACATTTTTGTCTACAATATAATGCTATCCAATCATTGCATTCAAACCTCGAGTATATGATTCAATAAGAAAAAAAAACAGCCATTTTTGAATATTTATGCCGAGTTGGAAATATTCCTTTATTTGAATAACCTCAGTTTGATACAATACTTTGAGACTGCATCAGAAAGTGCATAAAATCAATTATTAGTAGTGCTGTCAATCGATAAAAAAATAACAAAAAATTTTACATTCAATCTTCAAATTAATGTACAAACAACATAAAGGTTTAATTTAAAAAAATATATTTTTAAAATTTGTTTAACGGCATCTTTTTTTATAACTGAAGGCGAGTATCACTGATACCAATACTACTGATATATTTTTTCCCCCTAATATTTAACCAATGATTATAGCCATTCAACATTACAATATAACTGAGTGATATCAATTTTAACATTAATTAGACCTTAAAAAATAACTTCCAATTTAAGTGAACTTAAAACAATCTTCACATAAACCCATTATAATATATGTCATATTTACCTGTGCCCTTCAGCAGAAATATACAGAAATTGAAGTTTTCAAACAGTAAATTAAATATAGATGAATCCTTAAAGATATAAAAGTTATTGTTTTCCTCTTTTTTATTTTTCTCTTTGATGAACAGACATCACAGCAGCTGGTTATTAGGTTGATTTGGCTGCTATTTCTTTAAGAGCTGCTGCTGCTGAACATGACGCGGATCTGACACGCATCATATTTTCTCTCAACTCTACATTTTTGACCAACTTCAGTATTAAAGGGTTACTCCACCCCAAAATGAAATTTTGTCATTAATCACGTACACCCATGTCGTCCAATCCTTCCTTCCACCTTTCATGAAGTCCTAGTTGGGTCCGCCAGTCCAAATGAATGGCCAATTGATTGCGAATATGCAAATCGCAGGCAAATACGACGAGCTCGAGAGGCAGTATAAAATGCGGTGCACGCGACAATTACGTCAGAATCTGATACTGAACGTAGCTTAGCTGATCGAGCAGCGAACACGGCGACCACCGTGATGTCTCGTTCCTGCTCTTAGGGAACTGAGGTTACGATAGTAACCGGAGCGTTCCCTCTCGAGCTTTCACGAGACATCACGGAGATATTTCTCTGTTATGGGAACGATATTCAATCCCGCCGTGAGAGAGGCTACGAGCAGCCTGTACAAGTCACACACTCAGCGAAGATAGAACACACACAATTCCCAACCAATTGAATAAGTGTAACAAAGTCTACATTCGATGGCTTGACGTAAGATAGCTGGGTCAGATTTGGCCTGTTAGCCTTCAGTTAGAGAGCCTTGACCTACACTTCTGAGGATTATAATGCTCTGTCTAGCTTCCTTCGTTAATACTGTGGAAATTAGATTTCTCAGCTCATGACCCCTTGACCATATCAGTTAAACAGGTTTTCTGTAGGTATTCTGAAGGTAAATTTAAGAACAATAGAGACAATTTTAATGAATAATTTGAAGGGAACATAATGATCTCTTAATGTAAATGTATAGGGTGAATGAGTTGTACTAGCAGCCTGATGTTTGAAAATACAACACCTACCAATCTCCCTTAATTTTATTGAAAAAATAGCTAAGGGTGAGAACTCCATCCCAAACACTAGAATATGAAAATAACTTTTATGTACCTTTCAATCATACTGTAAAAAAAACTAAACAAAAAAACAATGCTCTTTATCAGTATTTTGCCTTGTTTTCCAATCTAAATGTCGGTAACACTTTATAATAACTTTCATTAATAAATCATTAACAAACAAATTGAAATTGAAAATGAAATTGAAAGTTGAATGCCATTTGTAAGCATTTTAATTTATATGAAATAAATAATCTGTTAGTTATTAGGTAATGTTTAAATAGTTTCTTAGTAAACATTAACAAGCACATTTTCCA